>CAUYPK010002265.1:0-19179 GCA_963574355.1 Loris lydekkerianus | reverse complement strand
CAGCCAAGAACATAGTAAGTAAAGCAAGCAGACAGCCCTCAGAATGGGAGAAGATATTTGCAGGATATATCTCTGACAAAGGTTTAATAACCAGAATCCACAGAGAACTCAAACGCATTAGCAAGAAAAAAACAAGGGATCTTTCTTTCTTTTTTGAGACCGTCTCTCACTTTGTCTCCTGGGTTGAGTGCCATGGCATCATTGTAGCTCACAGCAGCCTCAAACTCTTGGGCTCACGTGATCCCTATGCCTCAGCCTCCCGAGTAGCTGGGACTACAGGTGCTGGCCACATTATGGAATGTCTCTTAATTGGAATTTATTTTTTGGGCTTTCTGGAAAAGTATTATTTCTGCAATATTTTTAACCTTAAGGAGTTTAGTAATGCAAGAGACAGACTTAAATACAGGACTACCATACCCTATGTTGGGGAAATAAAGGGAACCATGCAAGTGGGTTTTCTCCGTGAATGAAATACATCCTACTAACTTTTAAAACATTGTTTTAAAATATTAATTGAGTTTTCTGGAAAAATAGAACCAATTGGAGAGATACAGGTCTATAAATGAGGAGATTTACTGTGAGGGATTGGCTCAGCTGATTATGGAGGCTAAGAAATCCCCCTTCTGGTTCTCCATTGAAGACTTGAGAACCAGAAGGGACAACAGTGTGATTCCAGTCTGAGTCCAAGTCCAAAGGCAGGAAGAGACTGATGTCACAGCTCAAAGACAGGCAGAGTGAGAGAGGGGGGAGGAGAGTTATTGGAGAGAGAGAAGAAATGTGCTAGGTGCTCACAGTCTCTGTGGAGAAAATTATCTTCATATTGCTGTGTCTGAGACATTGGGAAAATATTAAATTATATCTAATATATTCTATTTAAGAAGGTAGAGACTTGTCACATATACTAAGGAAATTTCACAATGGCTAAAAATATTTTAAAATGTTTTAAAAGCCCAAGAGTTTGAGGTTGCTGTGAGCTGTGATGCCATGGCACTCTACCAAGGGCAACATAGTGAGACTCTGTCTCAAAAAAAAAAAAAAAAAAAAAAAGTAGAATATACTTCATTCAGAGGAAAAGCCCACTTGGACAGTTCCCTTTATTTCCTCAACATAGGGTATGGTATTCCTATATTTAAACCTGTCTCCTGCATTACTGAACCTCTTCGAGGTTAAACATATTACAGAAATAATCTAATATTCAATATTTTAAAAAACAGTGAGGGCTTTTCTTCTGATAATAAATACACGTTAATTGTACAAATTTATTCAAACAAAAACAAAGTTTTTTTTTTTGAGGCAGAGTCTCACTTTGTTGCCCAGGCTAGAGTGTCTTAGCATCAGCTTAGCTCACAGCAACTTCAAACTCCTGGGTTCAAGTGATACTCCTGCTTTAGCCTCCTGAGTAGCCTGGACTATAGGTTTCTGTTGCAACATCTGGGTAACTCTTTCTATTTTTAGTAGAGATGGGGTCTTGCTCTTGCTAAGGCTGGTCTTGAACTCCTTGAGCTCAAGAGATCCTCCCCCGTTGGCTTCCAAAATGCTAGGATTACAGGCATGAGCCACTGCATCTGGTCTTATTCAATTATTTTTATTGAGTTTTTCCTTTGTCCTGATTTCAGCATTTTTTCAATATTTTTATTTCATCTCCTCTTAAATTTGTGAGGCTTTTGTAAATTAACTCAGTAAAGCTCTTTTTCTTTACTCTGATTGTACCACACAGTTTGGTTTTATGTGTCTAGGGCAGAGAGCAGTACTTCAATCTCTCCATGTCAAGTTGTGATCCTCTTGCCAACCTGATGTTGAATTTCTTCCAGAGAATATTTTCTCTCCAATTCCTAGTGAATAGATTCATGCTAATAGTTGAGGGAGGCCTTAAATTGTTTCCACGGACAAAGCTACTTTCCTTTTCTGCCTAATGAATCTGCTAACACAAACATAGATTTTCCTACCTCTGGATCTTTGTGGTAACAATTTTGTTATTTTTACTGACTAATTATTATATTTTTGGAAATTGTTAGTTTTGCAGACTGGTAGATCATACAGAAATCTCCGCCATTTGCAAGTGGAGGGAAAAATTAGAGATTAAAAATAGTGACACATTAACCATTTTTAAAGAATAATTAAAATGGTTTGTGAACTTTATGGCCTGCTTAGCATAAGGCCCTCTTAGGGAGGGACTATAAATGAGACCCATCTCATATAGAAATATCCCATAAATAATGTGCAGTTCCAGATTAGCTGTGCAGTGGTCCCTTGCTTTCTAATTTCACAGTTCCATGATGTTTGTGTTAGTGGGTTCTCTGATGATAGTATCCTTTTCTCTCAGTGTTTGTGCCCAGTTGCCATCTGTGACAACATAATGGTGGGTTTAATAAAAGTCTGTTTGTAAATTACCTGTGACACATGAATAAACATGTTTTGGGAGTTCCAAAAGAGGGCTCTCTTCTGGTTGGAAGGTCGGGGCAGCTGGCTTTTGCTTTGGGTTCTAAAGGATAGGTGGGATTTCTGCTGGTGGAGCTGGTGCAGAGGCTCAGAGATGGGACGTGCTGGATGGACAGTTCTGAGGACAGTGGCAAGAGCACAGAGCAGTGGGTATGGAACACCAATGGGGCTGTGGGTTCAAGGGAAGTTGGGTCAAGGAGGATTCCTGGCCTTATCAAGTGGGGAGAATAGATTAACCACTTGGAATCATCCTCGCTTGGTAGTATTTTTGACTAATCTATTTCTCATAAAAACCACAGTAGGTAATGGGACAAAAATTTAAATGAGAAGCCTGGTAGGGTCCTAGTTAATCAAGATTTTCTTTTCATGGTAGATTAGAGAAGTCAGGAGAAACAAATTGATGGATAAAGACTGTTACCACAGATTCAGGTTTAATATGTTGTTAGCAATGGTCTCTCATATTCCGTAGCATCTTGTTAAAATTTTGAATTTATCCCTGTATTGAAATCCTTATGTATTTTTGTTTTGTCTTGCTGTGTTGCCCAGGCTAGAGTTCAGTGGCCTCACCATAGCTAAATGTAACCTCGAATTCCTAGGCTTAAGTGGTTCTCCTGCCTCAGCCTCCTGAGTAGTTAGAACCATGGGTGCATGCCATCAGGCCCAGATAATTTTTCTATTTTTTTGTAGCAATGTCTTGCTCTTGTTCAGGCTGGTCTTGAACTCCTGACTTTAAGTGATCCTCCCATCTTGGCCTCCCAAAGTGCTATGACTACAGGCGTGAGCCATTGTGCTGTCTTCAAATACTTATGTGTTTAATGGAGTCTCGAGGTTGCATGAATGTAATGGGGATAAATGTGTTTATGTTCAAGACATGCTGTGAGTTTGTATTTACCTGTAGAAGGTGATAGAGGGAGACATTTTTAGCCAGGTGACTAGAGGCTTACAATGGAAATAAAAATATTTTGTAGCATAGCATTTCTCACTGACATTTAATTTTTTACACCTTCTCTTTTGAACTTTAAAATTGCAGATTCATATGAGGTAAGCCTTCCAGGGCCATTTTTCTCCCTCATTAGTTTAGATCAATTGATGATATGATAGTTTTATCTGTTTTAATTAAGAGTGAACGTTGGTGAATGATGGTTGAAAAAGATCTAATTAGTATTTTTCTTCACAGTAGTTAGATTATAGAGTTAGAATTGTTTTCATTCTTCTCTATGGCATTTTTGGCCCCAATTTCTCCCTCTAGGTATTATAAAATTGCTGAGGTCTGGCGAGGGACTGTTTTTCCTGCCTTAACCTTTTCCTTTCTTAACCAAGTTGACAGTTATTTTATTTGATCCAAGATGCCATCGATAATGTTATATCTACCTTAGGAAAGAAAAAGCAGGCTCGGTGCCCATAGCCCGGTGGTTATGACACCAGCTACATTCAGCGAGGCTGGCGGGTTCAAACCTGGCCCGGGCCAGCTAAACAACAATGACAACTGTGACAAAAAATAGCTGGGCATTGTGATGGACATCTGTAGTCCCAGTTACTTGGGAGGCTGAGAGAAGAGAGTCACTTGAGCCCAAGAGTTTGAGGTTGCTGTGAAGTGTGATGCCATGGCACTCTACTGAGGGTAACATAGTGAGACTCAGTCTCAAAAAAAAAATAAAAAAGAAAGAAAAAGCACAATGGGAAATTTTGCAGGAGATCTCGCGTAAGGGAAAGGAAAGATAAAACTGTCATGCAGGAAGGCACAGCAAAGGAAACATGTATATTTTAACCTTGGTGCTAGGTAGGGAGGGGAAGAACACCTCTCATGGGGTTCTCTACCCCGAGAATTTTTAAAAGACAGCAGAGAGGGAAGGAGGGAGAGGGTGGGGTCTTAGTGTGTGACATACCTCTTGGGGGCAAGACACAATTGTAAGAGGGACTTTACCTAACAAATGTGATCAATCCCCAACAATAGAAAAAATAAATAAATAAAGACTGCTATATTGTAATATTAATTTATATCCTATAAACATCCTTATTTTAAGTGTACAATTTAATGCATTTTGTATATTTATGGAATTATGCAACTATCACCACAATGTAATTTTAAAATGTTTTTATCACCCGAAAAAGAAATCTGTGCCTCTTTCCAGTCACTTCCCATTCCCACCCTCAGCTGGAGGCAGCCGCTAATGTAATTTCTGTCTCTAGTAGATTTGTCTTCGTAGACATTTCATATAAATGGAATCATCCAATATGTATTCTTTAGTGTCTGGCTTTTGAGGTTCATCCATGTTATAGCAGGTGTTGGTACAGATGCTCCTCCATTTAAGATGGGGTTATGTCACTGTTAAACTCATTGTAATCAAACATGTCACATGTCTAGCTTGGCAGGTGGTACCTGCCTGTAGGCGGAGGTGGGAGGATCATTTGAACCTAGGAGTTGGAGGCTGCACTGTGCCATGATTGGGCCTGTGACTAGCCACTGTACTCTAGCCTGGATAACATAATGAGACCCTGGCTCTCTGGCTGGGCGTGATGGCTTATGCCTGTAATCCCAGCACTCTGGAGGCTGAGGTGGGTGCATTGCTTGAGTTCAGGAGTTCAGATCAGCTTGAGCAAGACCCAGTCCCTAAAAATAGCCAGGTGTTGTGGTGGGCACCTATAGTCTCAGCTACTAGGGAGGCTGAGGTAGGAGGATCTCTTGAGCCCAAGAGTTTGAGGTTGACGTGAGCTATGATGCCATGATACTCTACTGAGGGCCACAAAGTAAGACTCTGTCTCAAAAATAAATAAATAAATAAATAAATAAAGAGATCCTGTCTCTAGAAAAGCCTAATAGTTGAAAATGCATTTAATATTCTTATAAACTTATTATAAGGTTGAAAGATCATAAATTGAACAATCGTAAGTTGGAGAATGTCTTCATTCCTTTTTGTGGCTGAAAAATATTCACTTGCACGGATGTGTTGCATTTTGTTTATCACTTGATGGATATTTGGGTTGCATTTATTTATTTATTTTTGGCTATTATGAATTATGCTGCTATAAACAATTTGTGCAGTGTTTGTGTGACCATGTGTTTTAAGTTCTTAGTCAGACATATTTAGAAGTGGAATTGATGGGTTGTACAGTAAACCCAAGTTTAACTTTTTAACATTCTTAAGAATGTGATGATAAGCTTGATTTGGGGTCTGAATACACTCTACCAGTGATGTCTCGACAATTTAAGGCAGATTATTTTAAATAGATCAGGATGGTGTCCTTAGGTAACTGGCAGAAGCAAATGCAGGTCCTATCCCTAAGAACTTAACTTTGTTCTAGGGCAATCAAAGTTGTGGTCAATGTTAAGATACATCTTGGTCTCAGGGATATTCTATGATGAAAAATTTTGTGTTACAGAGTCAATGATATATAGTGAATGGAAATATTAATAAAAGGTCTCTAAAAGGCCCAAAGTGAACAGCATCCCTGGTGTCTTTTCCCTGTATTTGTTCAAATCACTCCATACTTCCACCGTCACATTTCCTTTTGTCTTTTGCATCAAAGATCTCCCTAACTTCCTCTTGTAAGGAAACTTGTGATTGTCTTTTCAATTCCCAAATAGTCCAAGATAATCTATGCATTCTAGGATCCTTAACATCTGTGAAGTCTCTTTGGTCATGTAAGGTCCCGTTCATAGTTTGTGGGGATGAGGACCTGCTTATCTCTGGGTGCTATTGTTCCATCTACTACAGCTATAAATTAGCATGCGTGGTGGAGCAGCATGCATATGTGTGTGCCTCTGTATACGTGTGTGCATGAAGCCTGCACAAGGACACACACACACACACCCTGCATGTTTGGGACTGGTTATTTCAGTGTGGTGGGATTACAGGGTTTTTACAATTTTCAAAGTCTATACATTTTGATATTGACAAAATTTTTAGGGAATATATTCATTAATAATCACCAAAAGCAAAGTTACTTTCACTTTGGGAAAGATAAGTAAAGACTTAATTTTTTCTTAGAATAGTTTTAGTTTACTGAAAGAGTTCCCACATACCCTACACTCAGATTCCTCTATTGTTAACATCTTACCCTAGTATGGTATGTTACAATTAATGAATCAGTGTTGAGACATATCACTGACTAAAGCAGCCCATACTTTGGTCAGATCTTCTTAGTCTTTAACCTAACAGCCTTTTCCTGTTCCAGGATCTCATTCAAGATTCCAGTGGATATTTAGCTGTCAGATCTCCTTAGCCCCCTTGTGCCTGACAATTCTAGACTTTCCTTGTTTTTGATGACCTGGACAGATTTGAAGAGAATTGGATAGGTATTGCGTAGAATGCCCTCCTATTAGAATTTTCTGGTGTTTTTTCCTCATGGTTAGACTAGGGTTATATACACCCTTTTGGGAAGAATACCAGAGAAGCAAAGTGCCATTTTCATCATACTCTGTCAAGAATACATACTATGGCTGGGTGTCTTGTCTCATGCCTGTAATCCCAGCTCTTTATGGGGCTCAGGTTCGAGGGTCCTTGAGGCCAGGAATTCAAGACCAGTCTGGGCAACATCTCCACAAAAATGTTGATTAGATTAGTCAGATGTGGTGGCATGTGCCTATAGTCCTAGCTACTTGGGAGGCTGAGGCAGGAGTACCATGTGTCACTTGAGCCCAGGAGTTCTAGGCTGCAGTGAGCTGTGGTCACATCATTGCATTCCAACCTAGGCCAACAGAGCAGAACCCTATCTTAAAAAAAAAAAAAAAAAAGTCTACCTTCAAGATAATTTATCACTGTTGATGTTGCCCTTGATTGCCTGGCTGGGTAGTGTTTGTCAGGTTTTTCTGCTGTAATGTTCCTGGTGTCCCCCAGACCCTTTGCACATTAGGGTCTTTGGAAGAATGTCTCTATGTGCAACCTCTACTTATGGAGTTTGGGGAGTTGTGCTCACTTTCCTTTAGGGCAGACTATCTACATAAATTATTTGAACTTTTTATCACTCTTAGATTGCTTTAGGAGGATCATGTAAAAAATCTATGTCAAGGTCTCATATCTCTTCCAGCATAGTCAAAGGAGTATGTTTATCCTTTGTGAGATGCTGAGCATGTCTTGGTTAATTTATGATTGGAGATTGCTTAAAAATCTGTGGTAACTGGCCATCTAAGGGATATCTGAAATTATGTAGGTGGTGTACCTTTTGTAATTTAGTAAGAATTGCGTTCTATTGATTAAATACATGAGATTTACACAAATCTGATCAATTACTCTCTTGCATATTATAGATTGTTCACAAAAATTAGTTGGAAGCTGGAGTTAAAATTTCTTCTGCTATAGAAAAAAGAATAAATTTTAGATGTGGGACACTTATATTGATGGAAAAATGAAGGTGTGAGATACACAATATTGATAATTTTGCAGTGGGGTTTGCTGTTCTCTTTTCCTTCCTTGGGAACCCCTGACCATCATAAGACCCAGTTTCTTATGTGTTTCTGTGGACCCTGTAGTTCTTTTTTGTAGTTCAGTAGCTATGACAGCTGTCTGTCACTGGTTAATATCTAGCTTCTCCACTGGTCTGAGAGCTCTAGAAGAGTAGGGACCATGTGTGCTCTGCTCATTCCATACGTGAGCACTTAGTAGGTACATGGGTGGTATCGACTATCATTACATATGCTAATTCTTTGAGCACTTTTAGAAATATTGGTGGTTAACAGTAGTCCACATTTTTGGGTAAATATTCAGTTCTGTGTGAAAGGGTAATATAAAATGATACAATAGTATTGAAGAAAAAATACGTTTAGTTGTCTTATTTCTTTAGTTGTCATGTCCCTTTCATGTGTGATATGTATCTATATATGTATTTATGTACACTCATATATATATAATATATATGGAAGATGAAGGCTAGAAGTAAATTATTGTAAGATATTATCATCTCTGGGTTATGAGATTGTGGCAGGTTTTAATTTTCTTCTTTGTTTTTCTATTCTTTCCAAGGACTTTGTTATTTTATAATTTAGAGATACCAGAATATATTACCTGGCATGACTTTTATAATCTGAAAAAAATAGTGAGCCTCATAATAAAAATGTGCAAGAGCACTTAAGGCAAGACAAGGAGTCTGTTAAGTCATTGACCATTCCATTCCCATGAGAGCTCTTCTATCTATTCAAACCAAAAAAGTATAGCTGAACTTTAAATTACGTTCTCTTAGGATCATTGAATTAGTGTTTCCTAAGCATACTTTCTTTTTATCGTCAAAACCACATTAAATTGTTTACCAAATATTAATTAAAAACGTATTTTTTCAACTATATTGGTGTGACTGTTGTGTCATCTGTGTTTAACTTTTGTGCACTACTCTAAAAACTTCAGAGAAATTAATTTTCTCTTATTTAGTGTTTTAAGAAGTCCATGGGATATAAAACCTAAGTCTAACCTGAGAGTTTCCTACATTTTCCTTAAAAAAAAAAAAAAAAAAAAAGAAGAGGAGATTCATTTTATTCCTCAATTGACCTTTATTAGATAGGAGTTGAATCCTTGGATGAGATGAAAAATTATGAACACATCCTGTAGTTTTTATAAATCCAGGCCATTTGTATTTTTCTAGCCTGTTTCTCTAGGATAATTAAACAGTGATGGATTAGAATTAGGCTGCAGGAGAGATTGGAGGAAAGAAATCTCCCAGCATCCCTTCCTGCCAAAGCATCCGCTCCAGCAGTGAGCGTAGCTGCCACTTTAACTGACATGTCTTAAATTCTGCCCTGGGAAGCTCTGGGATGCCGTCAGCAGCCTCGGCAGCCACTTTGCTTGTGCCTGGTAATTGAGAGTCTCATTAGAGACCAAGGAATCAAGCAGAAATTGAGGGTTTTTGTAGGCTTTTAAATTGAGGATTGTCTCTTCTTTTTGTTGGCTTTTTAAAAAATCTGGTGGAAGAGAAGGAAAGACATCTTCTTAGTGGAACTGTATTCATTCCTTCAAAGTTACAGCTGCTCGAAATCTGTGAGTATGTTGTATTGTTCAGCAGTTCCTGGGTGTATGATTACAGTGTTCTCTTTAAGTCTGTGAGGATTTAATTTAAGGAAAGCTATGTACATTTTTTAAACCAGAGTTAAATTTCACTGGAGCTCTGTAGTTTTTGTTAGATGACATTGTTTTCATCAGAGCCTTCCTGTCAAGCTGCTAGAGCTTCCCCTCTAACCTCTCCCCCACCGCTTTTTTTAACTTCCTAAGGTGAGTACTGAAATGGAAGAAAACAGTGTGTCTTGCTGGCTGCTGCAGAGGATCTGGACTTCCTGGGATGCCATGGCTGGTTTAGCACTGCTGCAAGGTGTGCGTCTGTTGGGGCAGAGTCTGTTCTGCAGCAGAACAATGGCAGGACGCTGCTGGTTCACTTTGTATTTTCTATGTTTGTCTCATCTCCTCTGCTGGCTTCACTGTAGGGTTTTGTTTTGTTAGGGTAGTTAGAACCTTAAAAATTAGTAAAGTGGCTTGTCCTCAGAAATAGTGTGTGCTGATCATTATAGACCCTCACCTCTGACCTTGCTGTGTTGGCTTTTGTGGTCCCTTTGTAGCAGATTCCAGTCAATGTGAACTACCAAAAAAATGACCTTTGCATGACCACCTTTTTAAATTGTGCATTTGAATCATTGCCCTTTTTTTTTTTTCTGTGACGCAGACCCTGGAGTCTGAACATCTGTCCTTAGTCATCATGTTCCACTTTCCCCCTTTGAAATTTCACTGAAGGCTAGAACTGTATCCTCGCTAAATTGTTAGTGAATGAATTTTGAACACTTTATGAAGCTAGAGATTATCTCTGTTTCCTACTATAACCCCCATATGTTCTTGATTTGTCTTTGTTGAAGAAACGTCTTATTATTTTAGTGAACTGATTCATCTAATTTGGTTACTCATCTCATTCATTTATCTAAAAATCACATTACCGAACGTGATTTTTAAAAGTTGATATGTTCAGAGATCAGTAGTCAAAATACTTTTAAAAACCAACTGGTAACAGTCATCTTTATAGATAGAGCATATATTTGACTTAGGCTGACATATTATGTGAGCTTTTTGGGTGCCAGTATTTTGGTTGACTTCCTGTAGTGTAAAATAAATCAAGGATTTTAAGAGAGAAAATTTTTCCACCACTCAGAGATCAAACATCTGCTGTTTTTATTTTTAAACATTTTGTCACACCTAAATGTAGCAGCTTTGAATTTAATTAGGAAGGATTGCTAAAATTAGGAAATTATGCCTTACTTAGACTTGCAAAGAACTTATATTCATTTATTCATTTCATTCATTCATTCGTTCATTCATTCATTCATTCATTCATTCAACAAATGCTTACATTTGTTGTAAAGCTCTTGCCAGGCTCTGGGTATCTGGGGATACCAAACAAAATATTCTATCTGCCGTCATAGAAAAGATATTTTTAGCAGGTAAGGGAGGCATTCAAAAACTACCTAATTGTTTTGTTATAATTGTGGTAAATTTTCAGCTATAGAAATTATAAGACATATACATATTGTGGCCAAACATATATGGGACATATAAATATTTGCAACTAATTCTGCCCTAGATCTAAAGCCACAGATCCCTAGAATGCTTGAACCAGAAAGAGATGTTGCAAATAATTTAATTAGTTCCATAGGTGTGTGATCAGTACTATTTTAAGTGCTGGATTTAGATCAGTGAGTAAGAAATGATCCCTGCTTTAGAGGAGCTCATAGTCTAGTGGGAAAGGAAGGGAAATTGGTTATGTTAATATATTCTGTCATCATTTTTCTATGTTTAGTGGAGAAGAAATGAACTAGATTCTTTTTGAATGTCTTCTGTGCTAGGCCCAGTAGCTCTGGTAAATCTGTTTTTTTAAAGAAAAATCTCCATCAACCCCCACATCACTTCCATTTTATGGATGAGGAGAATGAAGCGTACAAAGGTATCATCAGTTGCCCAGGGTCATTCAGAGAGCTGATGGTAGGTAACTCCATCATGCTGAAAGTTGGTGCATCTATGCTCCTCAAAGCTGTTATATTCCTTAGTCATAGGTTGATTGTGGGAGGCCCTTCCTTTTTTCTCCTTCCCCTCCCTTTTTGTAAAGCCCCAGTACTACTGGATATCATACATTATGACGTATGAAAAATTGCTTAGGTGTTTTTGGCCTCAGGCCCAGAGATCTTCCTAACATTTTGTACTTGCTTTCCCCTTGTTAACGCCATATTTACACGTATGTCGCTGGCTTATTTTAGAAAGGGCAGGACAGCATACATGGGCAGATGATGCCTCAGTGGCAGTTCAGGAACATGGAAAATGTACATCCTAGAAAAGGTATGCTAATGGGAAAGATTAACAGTTTTTTGAATTTTAGGTTCAGAATACTGCCTGTCAAAATTAGTAATTCTCTTTAGAGCTGGAATGTTAAGAGTTGCACACGGGACTTGTCTCCCCAGTGATGAGTTGGAATTCTTGCAGATTTGAGAATTGATGAGGATGGAGAGTAACTTTTTAGTAGAGATAGTCTAGTAGAAGATTTCCCTTGATTCCCAAGGTGATGTATCCATTTCATTTCTGAAAGACTATAAGCATGTTCTTCCTTAACCAAGATAAGATTTACCTCTCTGCAGCCTGTCATCCACTTATCTTACCATAAAAGTGTTCTATTTTTACAAAATAGTCTTTCTAATATGTAACATGTTCTCCTGACCTCCTTGGTGCATCTCTACATTTCCAGGCTAAACATGTTCAGTTCTGTTACTTTTTCCTTATGTGGCATATTCTAGACCATTCTGATCTCTTTGCATTTGACTTCTCATAGTTTCTGGATGGTAATAGCTAAACTGGACATTATTTGCTGAGAGCAAACCAGCCTATACCCAGAATAATGTCCAGTTTGGCTATCACCATCTTGATACCTGGAATAATGTCCAGGGCAAATGAGTCATTTCATCTCATGGCTCAATGGACTTCTAATGCTTTATCAATAGCTGGGTAATGAATCACCACAGACTTTAGGAGGCTTAAAACAACAATGATCATTTATTTGCTTATGAATCTGCAATTTAGGGAGGTCTCAGAGGGGATGGCTTATCTCTGTTTCTTGGCATCATCTGAGGTGGCTCTGTAGGAGCTTGGAGGATCCTTTTCTATGATGGCTTATTTACTCAGCTGGCAAGTTAGTGCTGGGTGTCAGCTAGGAACTAATCTAGAACTGTTGGCTGGGGCTTTGTCTTCTCCATGTGGCTGCATGGTTCCAAGTTTTAGTGTTCCAAGTGACAGGAAGTATAAGCTGCCAGTGTTTAAGGCGTGGACCCTCAAACTAACACAGTATTTTATTGGTCAAGTGGTCACAAGACCATCCTAATTCAAGGTGGGGGGCAGAGACCCCACTTCTTGACAGGAAGAGAGACAATTTATGGCCATCTATAATCTACCACAATTGCCAAGTTATTAGTTCCCTTTCCCCTACCCCCTTCCACCTATTTTACACACATTAAACTTATCAACTGAAACCCAGAGAGTTATATCTGAACTCTTGCTAAGGTAGGTGTTCTCATCTTGTACTTAGAAAGTTTTGTTCTTTCTTTCTGAGGTTCTTCTAGAATGATAATTGACCCTCTGTATTCAAGGCTAGTATATCTGAAAATTCAATTAACCTTGGATTGAAAATATTTGGAAAAAACAACAATAAAAATAATAATACAACAATTAAAAATAATACACATAATAAACAGTACAGTATAAGAACAATTTATGTGGCATTTACATTGTTAGATATTATAGGTAATCTAGAGATGATTTAAAGTATATGGTAGGATGTATGTGGATTATATGCAAATACTGTGTCATTTTATCTAAGACACTTAAGCATCCATGGATTTTGGTAACCTCAGAGATACTTGAACCAATCCCCACAGATACTAAGGGATGGTTTTGGTCTTTTTAAGATTATTTGAATCTTGACTTTGGTGTCCATCGTATATAGGTCACTATGAAAGTTTTTAGATAGACTGTGTTATGGTCCATCACTTCACTTCCAAGAAACGCAATCGACAGCATCCTCTTTGATTCCCTTGTGCAAGTTCCAGCTTGCTTGGCTTGTCAGTTTTGATGGAAAGGCTTCATTTATTTCTGTCCATGCAGATTTTGAGTTTCTTGATTTTTACATATTTCAAAACTTTAATTCTGACCCATGGATGAACTGTCTATCCTGTAACTGTATCATTCAGAGATCCCTCTCCAGACTAACATCAAGACATTAACCTAAATCTTGGGTCTCTTTGGTGAGTTAATCAATTAAGAAATAACTTAATAGTGCTTTTTTTTTTTTTTTTTTTTTACCTTCCCTGACTTAGACTTAGGTGCATAATTGAGGAAGACCAAATAAACATGAATTTGATGTGAATTTCATGCCTGGTTTACTTTTCTTTTGATATTTCATCAGTCTACAGGTGTGGAAATTGTTCAGTGAGCCATTCAAGTTGTATGAATGGATTTCTTAGGTGATCATTTTTAGTGTGGTATAGAATGTCTTAATTCAGGTCATTAAAGGTGACTGTATTTTAGAAAGCAGGGAAGTATGGGACCAACCCTTGAATTTCTCTTGTGGTTTGGGGTAGTTCTTATTTTCTTAGTGGTTGAGGCAGAATTTGAACCCTTTCATGATGCAGCAAACCAGGACCCAATATAGATAATAGTATTTATTTGCCATGGCCCCTCAATATTACCTTAATTTTTTTCTTATTTTGTTTTAAGGCAATGGCATCCTTGTATAGCAAAACCATTTTGTGGGCCTGCTTAATACCACAGGCTGAATAAATATAGCACGTCAACTATGTAAACAGCCACATATTGAAGAGCTAAAGAAAATTAAACTTGGCTCGGCACCTGTGGCTCAAGCGGCTAAGGCACCAGCCACATACACCTTAGCTGGCGGGTTCGAATCTAGCCCAGGCCCGCCAAACAACAATGATGGCTGCAACCAAAAAATAGCTGGGCATTGTGGCAGGCGCCTGTAGTCCCAGCTACTTGGAAGGCGGAGACAGGAGACTCACTTGAGCCCAGGAGTTGGAGGTTGCTGTGAGCTATGATGCTACAGGACTCTACCCAGGGTGACAGCTTGAGGCTGTCAAAAAAAAAAAAAAAAAAAAAAAAAGAAAAGAAAAAAAAGTTAAACTCAGGGATTTAATTACTTGAGTATTTATATTCTTCTCCTTCTTTTCTATTTGTCTTTTCTACTAATAGATGTTTATGGGGAAAGCCCTTGAATTTCCTGAAAGCTGTTTCTATTGAGTTAAAGTCTCTGTGATAAAATATTCATGGATATTTTCCATGATCTACATATGTGACATAAAATGCCAATCGGCAAGACTGTATTTGGTGCAAGGGTGCTACCAGACTCAATAAAAATGTTATTGATTTATCATTCAATGAATGACTCTGGGCTAAGAAAGCTGCTGTCCTTAGGATTCTTATAAGATACTCACCACAACTGAAATGTAGACCAATAATCCTACTACAGTGAGTGGTGATCTTCAATTTATGAAGTTAGAGAGAAATAGATTAGAAGCCAGTGTTATGTTTTTTTCCACTTCCTCTCAGGGATCATGAGACAAATGAAAGGAAAGCTTGTTTTCAGCATTGTTATACAAATTTTTTTTTCTTGGTACTTTTTGTTTTAAAAGAAGTGGTAACACCTTCCTCCCATTCAGTGTCACACTGAAAACCTGCATTTGCTCTGTGTCCTGAAAACATCAGCATTCCCACTTGGAGGAACTTAATGAAAATGACAAATGCTGCCTAAATGGCCTCTACCCTGTCACTGCAGGAAACATTAGGCAGAACTGCTGAGTAGCCGAAATGTAATGATCTAATAGGAAGTTCTCGGCTCCTGTCACTTAACTCTTCTAATGACATCAGCACCACTTACATCCCCTGATATTCAGTTTAAAAGTGATTTTATAAAACAACACATTTCTTCCTTATATCATCCCCACGTGATAGACAGGGTAGGCATGGTTATCTTTCCTCTGCATTTGTGGATGAGGACACAGAGGCCTAGAGAGGTCAGGGAGTTATACTGCTCATAAGTGGCTGGCACACCTAAGTCATAAACTCAGTGTTTCATCTCGTGTCCCAGCATGCTTCCTCCTCACAGTACAGTCATGCGGTGAGAAAGTATAATTAATAAATTAGGTAAGTTTTCTGTTAGAACTAAGAGAGCCCTTTAACAGAGAAAGTATTTTTTTGTTTGTTTTTTTGAGACAGGGTCTTGCTTTATTGCTTGGGCTGGAGTGCAGTGGCATCATCATGGTTCACTGCAGCCTCAAACTCCTGGGCTCAACTGACCCTCCTGCCTCAGCCTCCAGAGTAGCTGGGACTACAGGTGAGCACCACCATGCTCAGTTAATTTTTCTATTTTTTGTAGAGATAGGGTCTTGCTATCTTACTCAGACTGGTCTCAAACTCTTGGCCCTAAACTATCCTCTTGTGTTGGCCTCCCAAAGTTTTTGTTGTTGTTTTTAATTTTTAAAAATCTGCAAAGAAAACTACAAAATGAAACAGGAGCCAGGCCTTTCTCTTGCCAATCAAACATTCCATTGTTTGTTTAATTTAATAAGACACAGAGTCTTATTGTCGCCCTGGGTAGAATGCCGTGGTATCATAGCTCACAGCAACCTCAAACTCTTGGGCTTGAGCAATCCTCTTGCCTCAGCCTCTGGAGTAGCTGGGACTACAGGTGTGCACCACTATGTCGAGTTAGTTTTTCTCTTTTTGGTAGAGACAGGGTCTTGCTCTTGCTCAGGCTGGTCTTGAACTC
Organism: Loris lydekkerianus; assembly: GCA_963574355.1. NCBI lineage: Eukaryota > Metazoa > Chordata > Mammalia > Primates > Lorisidae > Loris > Loris lydekkerianus. The sequence continues at coordinate 2,955 of CAUYPK010002265.1, read as the reverse complement.
TTGAGCTCAAGCACTCTTCCCGGCATGACCTCCCAGAGTTCCAAGATTACAGTCATGAGCCACTGCGCCTAGCTCTGTTGTTTGTTTTAAATAATGTGAAGGAGTATGATTTGCTTTGCCTAAAGAAAGAATTTGAAAAGATCTAGACTCCAGTTTTGGCTTCCAGCCTGGTCGGTAACTTGCTGTGCCTATGAGCAGTAGCTTCTATTGGGGGGTAATTCCTTCTTTTAAAAAGAGACCACAAGCCCTGCCTTCCATTTTCTCAAAGAGGAGGATCTGAATCGCACTTTATATAATATTTTATACGAAAATGAACTTTTAGTCTTTTCATCTGTTCTCATTTTGTTTTGGAACTCTCAACCCCATTGAGTACAGAAATACACATTAAGTTTTCAATTAAGGATTACATCATCTGTTCAAATTCCAAACAGTCTCTTTTGGAGTGACTCAGGTTTTTTTGAAAGTGTGGGAGTGGTAAATGGCATGAATCTGCTAATTCATTAATTAATCATTAATCATTTAATCTGTAAATGTCTGTGAATAAGTTAAGTAAAAATGTATACTCTGCATCAGGCCTATGTCTCTCGCTACTCAAAGGTTTCTCCTCCCTCTCCTCCTTCCAAGATCACATCGGGTACAGCAGGAAGTGGTGCAGGGGTAGCTGTGGTCTGGGTACTGCTCCCTGGTTGAAGGGCTAAACCTGTTGTGTTTGCATTGGCTTCTTTCCTTGCTGTCTATGCCACCAAAGCATGTGTGATTGCTGCACTGTTGGTGTGCCCATGAGCCCGGGAGCTTGGCCTTCTCTACTGGTGCTGGTTGGTCCATAGGAGATTCAGTGGCCACTTGCATTTGATCCCTGTTTCTGCTCTTTGTTATAGAACCATCTTGACACTAAGCTATCTTAAAAAGAATCTTAGTTAGTGATAATTTCAAACTTACAGAAAAAGTGCAAGAATAATAGAGAACTCTGAAATACCCTTGATCCGGTGTTAAAATTTTGCCACAGTTGTTTTATTTTTCTCTCTATATACATATTATTATGTATTTTTTCTGAGTCATTTGAGAGTAGGATTTTCCTCCAGAGAGGGTGGTCTAGAAAGAAGAATCATAACCTTCCTTGCCAATAAGGGAGCTTTTCTTTTCTTTTTTTGGGGGGGGGGGGGGAACAGAGTCTCACTTTGTCACCTTTGGTAGAGTGCCGTTGTGTCACAGCTCATAGCAATCTCCAGCTCTTGGGCTTAGGCGGTTCTCTTGCCTCAACCTTCTGAGTAGCTGGGACTACAGGTGCCTGCCACAACACCTGGCTATTTTTTGTTGCAGTATGACTGGGCTGGGTTCAAACCCGCCACCCTTGGTATATGGGGCCGGCACCCTACTCACTGAGCCACAGGCACCACCCAGCTTTTCTTTTCATTTCTTTGCTTTCTTCTGACTTGTCTATCTTAAACTCCACTTGCTTGAACTCTTCCTTCTGTTGAACAGGCTTTCTTTCCCTGCTGGTCCTTTTGGTTGCATTTCCCATCATTGGCTTTCTTTCTTTTTCTTATTCTTTTTTTTTTTTTTTTTTTTTTTTTGAGACAGTCACTCTGGGTAAAGTGCTGTGGTGCTGTAGCTCACAGCAACCTCAAACTCTTGGAGATCCTCTTGCCTCAGCCCCTTACGTAGCTGGGACTACAGGCATGCACCACTATGCCTGGATATTTTTTTCTATTTTTAGTAGAGATGGGGTCTCTACTCTTGCTCAGGCTGGTCTTGAAGTCCTAAGCTCAAGCAATTCACTGCCTCGGCCTCCCAGTGTGTTAGGATTACAGGTCTGAGCCACTGCGCCTGGCATGTTGGTTTTCTTAAAACAGTATGTCTAGAACATTTGGTAGGTCAGGTGTGGCTGATCTGACCAGAGGAGGGTGGTGTTACTTCATTTGCTCCTTTGTTCATTTATTTAGTCAACTAGCACATTCTTTTTTTTTCTTTTTTTTTTTAATTGTTGGGGATTCATTGAAGGTACAATAAGCCAGGTTACACAGATTGCATTTGTTAGGTAAAGTCCCTCTTGCAAACGTGTCTTGTCCCCCAAAGGTGTAGTACACACCATACCTCTTTCTGCTCTTCCTTTTCCCACCCCTCCCTCCTTCTTTCTCTGTTTGCTCCCCCTTTCCCCCACCCCCACCGTGATCTTAATTGTCATTACTTGTCCTCATATCAAATTGAGTACATAGGATTCATGCTTCTCCATTCTTGGTGATGCTTTACTAAGAATAATGTCTTCCACTTCCATCCAGGTTAATACGAAGGATGTAAAGTCTCCCTTTTTTTAAATAGCTGAATAGTATTGCATAGTATACATATACCACAGCTTGTTAATCCATTCCTGGGTGGGTGGGCATTTAGGCTGTTTCCACATTTTGGCGATTGTAAATTGAGCTCCAATAAACAGTCTAGTACAAGTGTCCTTATGATAAAAGGATTGTTTTTCCTTCTGGGTAGATGCCCAGTAATGGGATTGCAGGATCAAATGGGAGGTCTAGCTTGAGTGCTTTGAGGTTTCTCCATACTTCCTTCCAAAAAGGTTTTACTAGTTTGCAGTCCCACCAGCAGTGTAAAAGTGTTCCTTTATCTACACATCCACGCCAGCATCTGCAGTTTTGAGATTTTGTGATTTGGGCCATACTCGCTGGGGTTAGATGGTATCTCAGGGTGGTTTTGATTTGCATTTCTCTAATAGATAGGGACGATGAATATTTTTTCATGTTTGTTAGCCATTCATCTGTCTTCTTTAGAGAAGGTTCTATTCATGTCTCTTGCCCATTGATATATGGGATTGTTGGCTTTTTTCATGTGGATTAATTTGAGTTCTCTATAGATCCTAGTTATCAAGCTTTTGTCTGATTCGAAATATGCAAATATCCTTTCCCATTATGTAGGTTGTCTCTTTGCTTTGGTTGTTGTCTCCTTAGC
>CAUYPK010002257.1:0-12157 GCA_963574355.1 Loris lydekkerianus | reverse complement strand
GTGGCTGTTAAAAAATTTGGCCACTAAACTGCGGGCACGTTTGAAGTGCCCCACACGGCAAACCTTAAATTTTTCCCGGTCCCCCCCCCCCCCCCCCCCCCCCCCCCCGTGGTGCCACCGCTTTATCTGGCCTATGGTGAGGGAGGTTGCATCATGCTGGGAGCAGCACACATCTGCTGCCGCTCCACATTGCATTTTCAAGGTTCAGAAGCTGCCCGAGTTGAGACCCTTGGTTAACCTCTGAGGCGTCTCTCTGCAAGTGGCACCTTCTAAATGTCTTCGTGACACTTCACTGACACCTTGAACCTTTCAGATTTTACAAAACCTCCAACAAGACTAGATTTAAACCCATTAAAGCTTTAAATATCAAACTAACCTACTGCAAAAACCAGAAGCCCTTTCAAAGTTTCTGCTCTTTTCCGGTGTGTGTTTTGTTCTCAAACTGCAGATTACCCCTTAGTTGAACTACCTGTTGTCAGGCAGATAGAATCTTCTCCAACCTTTGGAAGGAGACCAGCAATTTCACTGATGATACATGGCGCTTTCCTGAATGCACTTCTAAAGCCTAAACCAAGTCGTAGCAAACTACACACGCCCTGGAGGCAAGGGAGGCAGAGTCCAGAGTCTCTCCTTAGGTTTTCGGGTCCAGCTGTCACCGTGCAGAAACCCTGGTTCGCGCGATGGGGAAGGGGTCGGGCCTCACTCGGCACCTCTGCCTAGATGCTGTCAAGTTGCGCTTTGGTGTAGCAGCCTCCAAGGGGGATATTTATTGGTCACCCTTTCCCCGGGGGCGGGGAGGAGGCCCCTGAGTCACAGACGCTCGGTACACACGACCACAGCCACCCTTACCCCGAGCTAACTGAATTGGCGTTTCGGAGCAGCTTTCCAGGAGGCTGGGAGTTGCTGAACCAGCCTTCCCTGGGACCAGCCCGGGAGTGACCGCCTGGGCTGCCCCGAGGGCGGCCGCCGCCTCCGGGTCTTACTCACAATACGACTTTCGCGGGTTACTACCCCAGCCGCCCCAGACCTCGCCTTAAACTTCCTCTCCAAACCTATAACTCCCTGAAACTTTCTGCAATTACTCAAACCCGGGAGGGCTGTTTTCCCTCCCACCCGGGGAGGCGCCAATGGCCAGCGCCGGCCAGGGAGAGAAACTCGGGTGTCGCCTGCAGGGAACCTCGCGGTGCAAAGGGGGTCTCTCCTTTCTTTGCCCGTTCCCTCCTCTGAGCCCTTCCCATCCAGTCCCCATCTGCACAGCTCAGAATGGGGACGGGTCGGCCGAGTACCTTTCTGTCTCTAGGGGTCTCCCCAGCGTGGGAATCTAAGCGCAGCCCAAGTGCCCTCCCGCTCGGCTGGCCGCAGCTGTCGCCGGCGTCCAGCGGGAGAGAGAGGCTGAACCTGGGTCGCGCGGAGCATCCGGACGCCGAAGCCTGGGGATCCAGCCTCTGGAAGGTGGTTACCTTGGCATCTCCGGCTACCAACCGGGCTGGCTGCAGAGCAGAAGAGCGCGTCCCAGGGTGCGCCATGGCGCGCCAGACCCCGCGTCGCCGCCGCAGCTTCCCCGGGCTCAGCGCCGCGCTCCTGCTCCGGCTCCTGCTCCGGCTGCGGCCCCGGTCGCGTCCGGCCTCTGGTCCCCTCCGCGCGTCCCTTCCCCTCGCGCCGAACCTGCCAGCTGGGCCGCTCGGATCCCTCTGCACCTCGCTGCGCTCGTAGCCTGGGCGGGATGGAGCGCGCGGTGACCTCCGCCCTTTCTTCTCGCTCCTCTCCGCCCCCTTTTCCACCGGCCCGGAGCAGAACCGGTAGAGACTAGGGCACCGCGCCCGGACGCTACGGCCACCCCATTAGCGACGGGGCTGCCCTCTCGGCCTTCTGACGACTAGGCGAGGGAAAGTTCTGTTTCAAACTGATTTAACAGGAAAGGGGCCATCTCCCAGGATGGAAGGTGGGGGTCAGAGCTGAGGACAGATTAGGGGAAGCGCCTGGGGCTGTCAGATCGTCGCTTGCGGACTAACTCGTTCCAAGTCCAGCTCCAAACACAAATCAGGTAGAAAAGGGGCTGTTATTTGAGGGAAGGCTTCGTGGCGGATACTCCAGGGAGTTAAAAACGGGTCTACAAGCCAAGTGTTGTAAATGGAAACACTCACAGCCTTAGGGTTCCCCGGCACACGGAGGACTGGACTGTTTCCAGCTTTCCAAGGAACGTGAGGAGGGAGAGGGCGAGACGTCTGCTTTAAGAACACCTGCAGATGGGGATCATAACATTTCATTGATTTTTTTTTTTTTGAGTCCGTTGTCCGTTGGTGAGAAACATTCTAGTGATATGTGTGAGTACACCCAAATGGATGTGAATCTAAAAAAAAAAAATTGTGGAGATTATTTTATAAGGAAGAAAAGACTCACTTTTTCATTAGGAATTGTGATTTGAGCCATTTTTATGTGACAATAGCTTTTTGCCACATATCTTTTGATCCATACCAGCTAATAGTGTCTCATTTTCCTAGCTAAACTCCTTATGAATCTATTACTGACTTTTGCTTTTTTTTAAGTAAAACGTTACCACCACGTATGTACAAAACCAATGCCACAGATTTCTCCAGTCTAAAATCAAAAGAGGCTTCTAAATTCCTGAAAATGAGAAAGGATTGTATAATGCAAAAGTGAGATAAAATAAATTAACCATTAACTATAAAAAATGAACATAGTTTTCTCCTGTGGTGTGTATTGAGATATGATCACGATTTGTAAAATGAACTATTATTCAGGTATAGACAGGGATTTAAACATTTTCATTAGTCAGACATTCTGGTTGGTAGGGAAATATTATACTCACATGGCCAGTAGCCAAAAACCAACCATGTAATAGGCCACTATGAAAATGTGAATTACACACAACACTGTTCTTTCACTTAGTAATAACATTTAACCACATTCCATTGCAATCATCAGTTTACTGATGTCTCTCCCACTAATGTGCCCATTGAAATTCTGCAAAGGTCTTGGTCATCTCTCTATCCTTACCTAAGACAACACCCGCCACCCACCAAATGTTGTTTGACTGATGGCTGCTGTAGGGAGCATTTCCGGATTTCAGAAAAACTCTCAAGATGTCACTGGAACACCTCACTTAATATCAGCTGCTCTAGGTTCTAGGAAGAAGAGGGGGAGAAAGAAATTCACATTAATGTAATGTCAGATTATAACATTTGTTATGTAATATATTCAAAAGTAGCACAGCTTGCATGGTTGCTTGTGAGAAGGGCACATTCACAAGGGCAAATGAACTATTCATTTGCACATTCATTTAACAAATTTATTAAGCCAATGGTTCTCAACCTTCCTAATGCCACGATGTATTTTCATTGTTACTAAGGGTCGCAGCCCATTGCTGCATTAAGCACCTGCATTGTGCAAAGGTTCTGTTTCTAAGGAGGCAGAGACACAGCTACATGCAAAAAGCATCCAAGCACCTGCTCTGATGTGGCTTCTATGCTAGAAAAAAACACCTATTCCACACATGTGGAATGCATGCCCAAAAGGTTGATGTGGTGTTAGATGTGGAGAACCCCCCCCCTTTGTGTTCAACAGCGCCAATGCTGATGCCCACCCATCTACAAGGAGCTAACGTGACGGGTGTGTGCTTGGCAATCACCTTCATTCAGGACTCAAGGAAGGACACTTTGCTCAAAAGGTGTGCCACTATATTTAAAGTCAGAAGAACAGGAGCTCTGTGTCACCGAGGTTGAAATAAAAATGTCTTAAAAGTCAAATGGAGTTTTAAAAGTTTTTATAGTTTAAATAAAATTGCCTGGAAATGCTTTGTTGGAATTTACCATCAAGGTTAACAGTGAAAACACACCCCAAATATACAATAATAACTATATATGGATTCAATTTTATCCCCCCAACATTTATATGTTGCAGTATTAAGGCTCAATACCTCAGAATGTAATTTCATTCAGAGGTAGGCCCTTTAAGGAGGTACTGCAGTTAAAATGAGGTCATTAAAACAACAGTGACAACTGCAACCAAAAAATAGCCAGGCATTGTGGTGGCTGCCTGCAGTGCCAGCTACTCAGGAGGCTGAGGCAAGAGAATTGCTTGAGCTCAAGAGTTGGAGGTTGCTGTCAGCTGTGATGCCACAGTACTCTACTGAGGGCTACATAGTGAGACTCTGTCTAAAAATAAATACTAAATAAATAAATAAATAAATAAATAAATAAAATAAAGTAAAATAAGGTCATTATAGTGGGTCCTGATCCACATAATGACTAATGTCCTTTTAAGAAAGGGACCTTTGCAGACACATCCACACAGGGAGAACATGACGTGCGCATGAAGATGGCCATCCACAAGCCAAAGAAAGAGGGCTGGAATACATTTTCCCTCATGGTTTTCAGAAGGAACCAAACTGCTAACTCCTAACTTCAGACTTCCAGTCTCCAGACTGTGAGACGATACCTTTTCTGTTTGTTATTCATGGTTTAATCCACCTAGTTTGTGCACTTTGCTACGGCAGCCCTAGCAAACTTAAACACCCTGCCTTCCCCACTTACTCAGAATATGCTTCTCTCATATACCAAGTTTCCATATGTGCTGGGAAAACCATCAGGTTTTGACTGCCTACCATATGGTAGAAACTATACTATGGTAGAAACTATACTAGACGCTTTAATTATATTACAATAGTTAAGCCTCTGAATGGCCCTGTGAAGTCCAAGTGCACATCACCTCTGAATTATAGGAACGACCGCCTCCTCACTGTCCCCATCTAGTCTGATTCCACTGCTCTTGGGGCTGTTGAGTACAAGCTCCAATGAAAGTTGACCAAGCTCACGTTCAAGCCCTTCCCCTTACAACAAGTTCTGTCCTTAGGAAGTTCTTTTTTAATTCCTTTATGCCTTGGTTTCCTAATTTTAATAATGCAAAAAATAATACTATCTGCTTCACAGACTTTTTATAACAAATTAACTGAGTACTTTGAAGAGGACCTGAAGCTACACTTGGCAGGTATTATGATATCTTTATAAAATTCAAGTGGGGCCATACTGGTCCTCAACTTACAACCTGAAATGGAGCTTCTGTTCTTAAGAGTGTTATATGTATTTTTAAATATAAATTAGGTTTAGGAAAGCTGTTAAACAATTGTTAAACAGAATTGTTTACTATAGGAAATTTACATATACTAGCTGGTATTGTGAAGCTCCTACTAGGGAGAGAATGTTCCATGGGCCCGACTGAACTCTGGTCCCACTGGAAAGGACATTTGGGAGGCTCTGTCACCACCCTCAGAATAATGTCTGAATTCTTTAATTTCTCTCCCCTAGAACTCCATGCCTCAGCAACACTGACATTCTCAGCTCCTGAAACTTTTCTCTTGCCTTTCCTGCACCAAATTCCCTCCATCTTCGACATCGTCCTCCAACCCTGTATAAATTGCCTAACTCCTATTCAGTCTGCAGGGCTCAGTACCCCATGAGTTACTGTGCCTTCTGTACCCACACTAACTGCTGGTCTGACAATGTCATTGTGTTTCCAGCACATTCACATACTATGATACAAGCTGAGCAGAGAATGTGTGAATAAATGAATGAGAAAATCAAGTAGAAACCTTGCAGATGTGGAAACCTAAGCACAAAGAACTTAAGCAACTTGCTGGTTAGAACAGCCAGAGCGTGGGACAAAGCTGTTTCTCTGACCACAAAACCCAGGCTCTTACCAAGTCCTCACACTGCCTCTGGTTCTAATAAAACATCAAGTCCTATCTTCTACACATGAGGTTGTTGCTGATAACTCTACCCCCAGAAGGACAAATGTCTGTATTGTTTTTCATTTAGTGCAGAAGGTTTTTCAGTAAGACATCAACATTCTTTCACAATATCCCTGACCAATAATGCACCTTTTTTTTTTTTTTTAAACTCTTCATGCAGGAGCACAATAGAAAGTCTGGGAGGTATAAAGGAGGAAATAGTGGGAGGAGGCTGAACAGAAAGATAATCTTCATGAGTTTCCTACCCTGTGCCCAGGACCATGACAGGCCCTTTTAATGAACATATTAGAGGTTTATACAAAAGAGAGAGAAGGGGGTGGTGCCTGTGGCTCAAAGGGGTAGGGCGCTGGCCCCATATGCCGGAGGTGGCAGGTTCAAACACAGCCCTGGCCAAAAACTGAAAGAAAAAAAAAAAAAAAAAGAGAGAGAGAGAGAGAGAGAGAGAGAGAGAGAGAGAGAAGGAAACTGAAGCTCAAAGAGTGTAACTTAGCTGCCCAAGTTCACACAGCTGTGGCGAAAGTGAGACACAGCCCAAACTATGAAGTGCTGAGCTCTCTCTGCTTCAGTCGGGGAAAAAGGGGCAGTTCAGACTCTCCTAAACCTCCTCCTACTCCCCCACAGCTCGTCAGCCAGGACCTTGCTCCTGGTCACTCCCTCCAGAGCCCTCAATGCCTGTTGCTATGTGTTAGTTATTCTACAAATCTGATGAGCTCTTAAAGTTGGCAAGGCATGATGCAAAGGATATTGAAGATGCAGAGATGGTGCTGCCCCAATTTCTTCCCCCAAGAAACTTATAATCTAGTGTGACTTGCTAGGTCTTATTAACAGGTCTTATTTGTTACTTTCCTTCCTATCTTAACTTGGTCCATTTCCAGGCTCCCATTTGCTCTTTATCTCCCTGACTTATTTGACTTCAACATTGAACGTGGACATCTAGATCCATTCAACCAAGAAACAAAGTTAACCTGCACAGTTAACTCTTTGTAATGGCCCCGAGCAGGTGAGAGAAGAGGCAGGAGTTAGCCGCACAGAAGGGAATGGACCAGATGCAGCAACAGAAAAAAGGTTCTGGAGCAGGGTGCCAAGAACGAGACAGTGCCATGGACACAAATGCAACCACCTGCATTTAGTTTGTTCCTGCTTGAGTATTAAAAGATATAAAGTTTGCATCTATTGAGTACCATGTCTCATGTGCCATGCTAAAGACTTTGCATGAGCTACTCAGTTAACTGTCACAGAATCTATGAGAAAAAGCAAAACCAGAATCCCCACTTAGCACGTCAGGGAACTGAGTCACAGAGAGAGTAAGTGGTTAAATCACATAACAAAGAAGAGGAACACTGCCAGCCCCAGGTCTGTGCAGCTCCCAAGCCCTAGGACCTTAAGCCCCAGCCCACATGGCCTCACCAAAGACAAGAAGTGGCCGAGACTCCCCTGCACACTGGACCTGGACTCAGAGGGGCATCCTGGTATCTGCAGCTGTCATGGCACATTCTATTGTGGCTAAGTGATCATCAGGTGTCATCTGGCTCTCTGGCTATATGCCATCCATACTTGTCTGCAATCTTCACATGAAGTTCACTTTAGTGAAGCTTCAAACCACACGCATCTAAATCCAAGGCAAATCCGACCATGTCATCCATGGAAAAGGAAAGAAAATCATCTCTTTAAAAACCATTAAAACTTAGTCTCTGAAACTATAATTCAAGTAAACGAAGCTTAAAGGGAAAATATATTGATAACTCACTGTTCCCCTCACTCCACACAAAGAGAAAATAGTTTCCCTGAAGGATGGAGCCTCACAGCTGTGTAAACAATAACATGGAAAGAGCTGAGCTTGAGAGCAGAGCTGACTTCTTGGTCAGCTCAGATGGGCTCCATCCCTCTGCAGCTTCTAGCATGAGATTCTTATTAATTTTATTTTTGAATCTGTGTTTTGTAAGTGAAATCCAATGCCACAATGGAGCATCCATCCTCCAGGGTCTTGGGACCACCTGCTGGTGCATAGATCTGCCTCCCTGGGAGGATCTCGCTGAGACCAGTTCTTAGTCACTCATTTTCCCTTCCCAACCCCAGAGCCCATGTCCCCCTGCAAGTGTCCCCCTCATACTCCCACCCAGTGACTGCTGCCACTCTGCACCAGGGGAGGGGTCTGGTCTCAAACTTGGATGTGGTTGAGCACAGACACCTGTACATCTCACAGGGGGCAGGGGCTGCCATTCTCCAAATGAGACATGTCTGAGGAGGAAGCAATGAGCCTCTCACCCACCCTCATCTGGGTACTGAGTGCTCCAGCTCAGAGCTTTAGGGTTATTTAAGGATTTGCCATCTCCTGTGGGGTGGGGCAGTGGGCCACCTGGCTGGACTCCCCTGCCTCAACCTCTGCATGGTGGGCAGGTGGGAGAGCAACCCAGTAGCCATCATGCCTAAACAAAATCAGATGTCCCCCAAATCACAGAGGGGGATCCTTATGTGCCTATGAGGGTCTGTGCTGACCTCACAAGCACCCTAGGCCCTGAATGTCCTTGGAGTCAGCTCAATGCCTTAGAGATGACCCCATCTTCTTTCCGGCCTTCCTGGTTCTGTCTTGAGTTTGTCTCTTCTGACTAGCTAGAGACACCCTTCTCAGACAAGCAACAAAATATAAATTGTGGAATTTCAGTGATTCCGTACACAAGTGAAAACTCTGTGATCTGCATTTAAATTGGCAGTGCAAAATATAAAGATGAACAGTAAAAGTCATCCTAATAATTTCACATTTTAATGTTATTTCCTTAGAACGTAAATAAATAGAAAATTAAAAAAAATCCTAACTGATCAAGAGACCACAAAATAAAGGAAACAGCTGTCTGTTTTTATATTTTACCAGCACTTCTTTTCCGTTTTTCACATTTTTCCCTTGTCTTTCCCACACTGAACACAGCGTGGGTCTCAGACATCTGCATATTACGTGTCCTTTATCATAGTGTCCACTCACTATGTGATTAGTGAGTGCATAAACTACCGTAGCAATTGTTCCTTTCTGTATGTCACATAAAACATTCCATCTGCTAAACTGACAAAGAGGACGTGTCCTTCTTAAATTTGCATCTTCTATAAAACATAGGACAGTTTCTTTGTTGGTGTTCATTAACCTGTGTTGAATAATAATATACCTTTGTATTTTTCCCTTGTCTCAGTAACTGTCTCTCTCTAGGTAATATGAAGCATAGAAGAAAAAGTATAGAATGAGTATATAAAAACAAAAATATACTCTCAACCTATCCAATAGGAGAAATATAAAAAAAAAAAAAAAGTCATTTCCAGCATCTAATTATCCACTCGTTTGCTGTCTAGGCATAGCTGAACCAGCACATTTTACTTTCTGAAAACCAGCAATAACCTAGTCTAACATGTTTGATGTTGTAAAATTTCAAAAAATCAAATTGCAAACTCAAAGCATTATATTATCATGATTTTTCTAAATGTACAATAGAAAAATCTTGGCTTTCTGAATGTGACTTCTCTGACAGCAAGATGCCCTCATCTTGTGAAAATGTCAGTCAATGCCAATTATCACTAACCAGAGGGAACAAAAATGCTGTGAGAACGTTGTGTCTTTGACACACATGTGGAAGTTTGTTCTTTCTTATAATCAAATCTTTATTCTGCATGTGGTAATCATCAGATAGAAATGTCTCCCTTTCCAGAACCCCTCTCTTGTACAGCTAACACCTTCTGCATATCTCCACCACAGCTGATGGTTTAGCTAGTGAATGAAGGTAACACTTGCCTGAGAATATGTAGTCTCCTGTCACCTCTGTTCCTTTAAATCACTGGTTCTCAACCTTCCTAATGCTGCAACCCTTTAATACAGTTCCTCATGTTGTGTTGACCCCAACCATAAAATTATTTTCATTGCTACTTCATAACTGTAATTTTTCTGCTGTTATGAATCATAATGTAAATATCTGATATGCAGGAGACCCCCAAAGGGGTCATGACCCACAGGTTGAGAACCGCTGCTTTAAACAATCCCATGTACCCCGTAGGTCAGGGTATTATTCATCACTGATGTGCCCTCTCTCCCTACCCCATCAAAACTTCAACATGCCAGTCAGTCGTGATTACCCTCGACAAGTCACTTGACCCCTCTGAGTTCCAGATGTCTCATCTACACACTAGAAAGCAACAGGGAAAAGAAAGAAAAAGAGGAGAGATGGTAGGCCAGAACGGTCTTTAAGATTATCTATTAGTAAGGGTTCTCTAGAGAAACAGAGCCAACAGAGGGACAGGGTGTGTGTGTGTGTGTGTGTGTGTGTGTGTGTGTGTGTGTACATATACATACATACAGAGAGAGGGAGATTATTAGGAATGGGCTCACATAGTTTTGGAGGACAGCAAGTCCAGAATCTGCAGTGTGGACCGGCAGGCTGGAGCAGAGCTGGCGATGCAGCTCCAGTCTGGGCCAGCAGGCAGAGGCCTGGGGCATGCTCCAGTTCCAGTCTGACAGCAGACTTCTGAAGGATTCTCTCCTGCTGGCACTTTTGTTCTGTTCAGGCCTTTGACTGATTAAGTGAGGGCCGCCCACATCATGGAGGACAATCCACTTTGCCCAAAGTTCAAACCCCTTAATCTCATCCTAAAACACTTCCCAAATTGACACAAAATTAAGCACTGTAGATTCCTTTTATCGTGCAAATTCTTTCAAAGTAGGTCCCAAGTCCAACTAATTCTAGATGGGCAGAACTGCCCACAACTCCCTCCTTCTCTTCAGGTCCACTGAAAAATACTGAAGACTGGGATTGATTTCTCACTCAAACACACATAGGGGTTGCCTGAAAGATCTCCCTGCTTCTTCTTTCTTCCTACTTTAAATTGGACTACACACTATAGACAGATTAGTCTTCCCAAAACACAAACCTGGGCTTAAAATCTTTCAGTAGCTTCCAGTTAATCAACAAGTGAAAAGCCCTGTAGTAAACCATCCCCAGTCTAGTCCTGTTTTCTCTTCACTTGATCTTCACTCTGGCCCAACTATCTTCTAAATACACCCCAGGCCTTCTCACCTCGGTATCTGCACTCACACTATCTCCCTTTACCTCAGGTCTCTTCACCCAAATCCTGCCCATACCTTAAAGCCCCATTCGACCACCATTTCCTCCATCATAGTTTCCCCAACGTCACACTTCCCATCTTGTTCTGAACTGGAATGCTATCTCTTTTAACTACTAAAGAAATAATTTTTCTTCCTTCTAAAATTATTATTCTTTTTTTCTTTTCTTCTTTTTTTTTTTTTTTTTTTTTTGCAGTTTTTGACCGGGGCTGGGTTTGAACCCACCATCTCTGGCATGTGGGGCCAGCACCCTTCTCCTTTGAGCCACAGGCGCTGCCCCCAAAATTATTATTCTTTATCTTGCATTGTGCATATCTGTGTTCTTATTCTCTCTGCTCACTATTAATTACTTACAGGCAGGGGTATCAATTAAATGTTTTGAATGAATTAATGCATGCATCTCTCTAAGTGGGTGTGCCATGGACTTTTTGAACTACCAATCTGATAGAACGTTTTGACCAACTACTTTTAGTGCATTGATAAACTCTAAATAATAATGAAAAGTAGTGAGATGGCACATAAAATTATAAGAACTGGAATTAGTCAAATTATTTTTATTCTGGAAAGAAAATCTCATGAGAAAAAATGAAAGAATGAGTGGAGGTGATAAACACGGGCCTTTGCTTGGAACCCTCTAACTTATATCATTGCTGTCAGTACTTTACTGTCCTTGGAGAGTATACAGTTTCAACTCAGCGCTCCTACTGCACACAGAATGCCCTTTTCACAGCTCACCCAGGTATAACTGCATGTACATACAAATGCTTTTTCAAAAGCTAGAATAACAAAAGAAAATAATCATGGCACATAAATATATATGTGTGTATATATATATATCGGCATACAAACATATATATATATATGTATATATATAGTATGTACATATTTACATACAAGTGGCCTGATTACCAATTACTGATCATTTGACAAACTCAGTCTCATGGCTCAAATGTCCTCTCTGACCCCACCATTGTGATAGTTAATTTCATGTGTCACTGTGACTCTCCATGATGCCAAGATAGTTGTTCAAACATCATCCTGGATGTTTCTTTGAGGTTTTATATGTTCCTTTTTTTTTTTTTAATGAGACTTAGATTTAAATAGGTAGATTTTGAGTAAATCGCCCTCCAAAATGTGGGTGGTCCTCATTCAGTTAGTTGAAAGCCTGAAAAGAAGAAAAGTCTGACTTCCCTCCTAAAAGATTCCCTATTTAACAAATGGTGCTGGGTGAACTGGCTGGCGACCTGTAGAAGACTGAAACTGGACCCACACCTTTCACCATTAACTAAGATAGA
>CAUYPK010002255.1:0-12919 GCA_963574355.1 Loris lydekkerianus | reverse complement strand
CAAGGCAGCTCAACTGAGTGCCAAGTCCAAGAACACCAAAACAGTTCACAGGTAAGGCCTTTCCAGTTTGTAGTCTCAGTGCTGCTTGTACTCACGGTTGCCGGCGTGATTAGGTCGATCGAACACATGCAGCCACTTGCCAGTTTTCCACTGTTTTTGTCCTCCTCCTGGGGTCCAGAAGTCCCTTGCTGGCTCCCTGTATCCTCAGAGGGATGATCATAGGCAGATCCCACCGGCCAGAGATGTCTAGAGTCTTGTCTCCCCAGATTCCCCGTGCCCAGTTGCAGGGAAGCTGTTACTCAGCCACCATCTTTAATCCAAATCCTGAATCAGAATTTTAATAAAATTCCCAGGTGATTTCTTTGGATGTTGCAATTTGCTGAGATTTGGTTTAGATGATCTATTTTAATTTATCATCCTTGTAGGATCGATTGCCCCTATTGTGGTAACAGCACCTTGATTTCCCTTTGGGAAATAACTCCTCTCTTATGGAGGGACCCATAGCTATATCCATACAGGCCATAGTGGGAAAGGTAGGGAGTCAGTTCAAGATCTTTGAGGTGCTATTGAGGAAGATATACATATGTTTGGTCAAGTTGTTCCTTGTTGATTCCTCCTTCTCTCCCTACCCCTGCCATGACTACTGTGGGTGAGTGTCCTTCCCTACCCCATCCACAGTGAGCTTGGCCACTAACTTGCTTTGGTCAATGGAATGTGAGTAGAAGTGAAAATGTGCCAGGTCCATGCTAGACCTTAAAGTGGTATCTCATGTTTCCAGGGGCTGCTCTTCAGCTCCTGACTGCCACGGTGAGGAAGGTACATGTATGTCCAGGAGGGCCATGGCACTTTCATATGGAGTCCCAGGAATGGAGAATGTGGAGCAAACTGAACCCACCATGAAGACTGGAGTCCAGCTGATAGTAGTCGGCCCCCAACTAACCTAGACCCACAAGTATGAGAGGAATGATTGTCATTGTAAGCAATTGAGATTTTCAGAGTTGCTTGTTACACAGCATCATTGTAACAGACACCTGATTAATATCAAATATGCGCTTTCTTTTCACGGGGTTTTCTTAGCTGAATTTGGACTTTTAGAAGTTATTTTGTCACTGGAAGGCTTGTCTAAGGGTAAAACCAATGCAGAGGGAAACAGAGAATCCTGTTCATGATAACAGACTTTGTTTCCATGGATCCAGCCTGTCCAGAGTTAGCCCGGACTCTTTCAGTCCCAGGAGGAGAGAGTTGAAACCCACTGGCTTAAACCAGAAAGGGAATTAGTGGTTTATCTTCCTCAAAAGTCCAGAGGTGATGTGATTTTCAGGTGAGGCTTGATTCAGTAGCCCACTGATGGGCCAGTGTCTTTGTTCATTCCGCCTCTTCTTTTGTGGTTTCATTTGGAGGCTAATTTTCCTTTGTGATATTGTAAAAATATATATATTTGGTCTTTGCCCTTATTTCCTGACATACAGCTCCTAAGATCCATTGTATCTCCAAAGTGATAATTTTTTTTTTTATGATAAAGAGTTGATTGATGGCTGGAAGCCTCTAGGTCAGTGGTTTTCAACCTTCCTAATGCCACGAACCTTTAATACAGTCCAAAGGGGTCGTGGCCCATGGGTTGAGAACCACTGTTCTGGGTAGCCTCAGGATGGGCACTGGTCACTGTAAGGACCAGGGCAGGATCAGAGGATTAGAACTTTCAGCCCCATTGCCCAACCTCAGGGGATGGGGGAGAGGAAGAAGGTCACCAATGGCCGATGGTTTAATCAATCATGCCTACATAATGAAGCCTCCATAAAACCCCTAAAAGGCAGGGTTCAGAGAACTTCTGGACAGCTGAACACACAGAGGTAGCTTCAGGATGGTGTGAAATGCCTGGCCCTGTGTACCTCTGTAATAGCCTTTATCATAAACCAGTACATATAATGTTTCCCTGAATTCTTTGAACTGCTCTAGCAAATTAATTGAACCCCAAGAGGGGGTTATGGGAATGGTGATTTATAGTTAGTTGGTTGGAGGCCCAGGTAAAACAACCTGGGACTTGCAACTATCATGTGAAGCACAGGCAGTCTTGGGGACTGAGTCCTTAACCTTTGTGGTCCAACTTTCTTTTTGGGCAAAGAGTGTCAAAATTGAATTGAACTAGAGGACACCTAGCTGGTGTCCACAGCATAACTGATTGCTTGCATGATGTGTGGGGATGTGTGTAAGAAGCCTGTCATGTGAACCCAGTGGGAGAAACGAATTTGCTTGTCCCCTGCTCAGGCCCTTGTTACAGCATGATGGCTTCCTCCTCATTCAGGTCCAATAGGAGAGACAGTTTCTTCTGGAAGCAAGGACGTTTCTTTCCTAAGAGCTGACAACAAATGTCTCAAGTCTCCTTGCCTCAAATTGGGTTATACACTGCTCCCGCACAATCTCAGAGGCTGGGAGATGGAGTGTACAGGTTGGCCTAAGCCAAGGAGGAGAGGAGCAAGTTAGCTTCACTGAACAGCACAGATCCTCAAGAAAAATTAGGGCTGGGGCTGGGGAGGAGAGTGGGGGAGGCTGGCTAGGAAGATGTATTAGTTTCCTTCAGCTGCTGTAACATATTACCAAAACTTGGGGGCCTAAAACAACATCAATTTATTCTCTCAGTTTTTGGAGGCTAGAGTTCTGAAATTAAAGTGTTGGAAAGATGAGCCTGGGTGGGGGGGGATCTGTTGTCTATGCCTCTCTACTGGTTTCTGTGGTTGATGGAAGCACTGGTGTTCCTTGGGTAGTGGAGGCATCACTCCAATCAAAACTTGTGTGTCACTTAGGGTTCTCCCTATGGGTTTGTATGTGTCTTTATATGACCTTCTTACAAAGACACTTGTCATTGGCTTTAGGGTCCACTCCAATCTCATATGACTGCATCTTAATTTAACTAATTATATCTACAAAGAACTTATTTCCAAACAAGGTCATGTTGCTGAGGTTCCAGATGGACTTGGATTTTGGGAGAACACAATTCAACCCGATACAGAAGATGACTGGCTAATGCTCACCAGATTAAAATAGGATTATAAACCCCACTCTGTTTCAAGTTTTTCTTACTTTGAAATAATTTTAGACTTATAGAAAAATTACAAAAATAGTACAGAGAGTTCCCTTAACATCCTTCACTCAGCTTTCCCTCACATTAACATTTGCATAACCATGACATAATGATCCAAACTAAGAAGTTAACAGCAGTACAATACTATTAACTAACCTGCAGACTTTTATTCGTCTTCCACTGGGCTTTCTATAAATAAACTTTTTCTGTTCTAGGATCCAATCCAGGATTCACACTGCATTTAGTTGTCAGGTCTCCTTAGTCTCCTGCAGTCTGGGACAGTTTCTCTGCCCTCCTTTGTCTCCCTTGACCTTGACACTTTGGAAGAACACTGGTCACTTATCTTTTGTAGAACATTCCTCTATTTGGGTTTGTCTGCTGGTTTTTTCCTGATTAGATTGAAATCATGCATTTTAGGTAGGCCTGAACCAGAGGTAATATGCCTTTCTCAGAGGGTACACGGTGCCCATTTGTCTTGTTACTGGGGATGTTAACCTTGATTACCTGGTTAAGGTGGCAACTGCTGGGATTCTCTACTGTCAACTTAGGATTTTCCCTTTGTGGTTAGTAAATAGCTGGGGGGGGGGGGGGATACTTTGATAGAGTCAGTCTATTAGTTGAAATTCTTCTGTCATGAAAAAGCTGTCCTTTGCCTCCCATCCAAGCTGTTTTCACAGTTTCCTCCCCCCTAACTTACTACTAATTCTCAGATACATTGATTTGCCCTCTATCCTGACGTATGGCCACATCATGATTACTATTTGTTTCTCAGTTGCTAAACATTATCTATCCATTTTCCCCTGATTACAAAACCATGCTGCAGAGAATATACTTGTATTTATTGTCACTCCCTTTTCAGAGTATCTCCAAAGCCTACGGTCCCAAAATAGAAAGTCTGAGCGTTTTTAGTTTTTAATAGATATTGCATATGAGCATATATGAGCGTTTTTAGTTTTTAATAGATATTGCCAAATTGCTCCTTAATGAGATTGTACCTATGTAACATCGTGCCCAGAAGTGCAGGCACATCATTCATGCCTTCATCTTGCCTTTGGTTGGGCTGTACAGAGCCCTCAGCAACTCTCTAGCACCTTTATAATCTTGGCGCCCTCCTCATTTTGTTTTCTTTCCTGCCTCATCTTTTTTAGTATGAATAATGAATACTAAATACCAGGTATACAATGCTTTAGAATGGTGTATTTTTTTTTTTTTACATATAATTTCACTTAATATTCACCCTTTCAAAGTGCCCAATTTAGTGATTTTTAGTATATTTACAAGGTTGTGTAACTATCACCTTTATTAAGTTCCAGAATATTTTCATAACCCTCCCCAAAAGAAGGCCCATACTCGTTAGCAATCACTCCCCTTTGCCCCCTGCCTGGTCTAGCCCAGGCAATCGGTAATCAATTTTCTGCCTCTACGAATTTGCCTATTCTGGGCATTTTATATAAATGGAATCATACAATATGTGGCCTTTGGTGACTAGCTTCTTTCATTTGGCCTAACATCCTCAAGGTTCATCCGTATCGTAGCATAAATCAGGATTTCATTTCTGCTTATGGTTGAATAATAATCCATCGTATGGTTGTATTCCATTTTGTTTATCCATTCATCAGTTGCACATTCGGGTCATTCACATCTTTTAGCTATTATGAATAATGCTGTTATAAACGTGCGTGTCTGAGCTGTTGTGTGGAAACCCATTTTAAATTCTCGTGGGATCCTCAGAGTGGAATTGCGGTGTCATATGGTAACTCTATGTTTAACTTTTTGAGAAATTGCCAAACCATCTTCCAGAGCAGAGTCACCATTTTACGTTCCTACCTGCAGGGCATGAGCGTTCCAACTTCTCCAAATCCTCTCATTTGTTACCATCCGTCTTTTTGATTATTGACAGGGTTTCCTGACTTACAATGATTTGACCTATTGCTCTGATTTTACGCTGGCACGAAAGTGATACACATTTACTAGAAACTGTACTTTTGGCACTCACACGACTATTCTGCTTTTCACTTTTGGAACAATGTTCTGTAAGTTACATAAGATATTCAACACTTGATTATAAAATAGGCTTTATGGTAGATCATTTTGCCCAATTGTAGGCTTGGCTGGGCGTGGTGGCTCATGCAAGGAATCCTAGCACTCTGGGAGGCTGAGGTGGGTGGATTGCCCTGAGCTCAGAGGTTCCAGACTAGCCTGAGCCAGAGTGAGACCCCTGTCTCTACCAGAAAAAAAAAAAAGAAAGCTGGGCATTGTGGTGTGCACCTGTAGTCCCAGCTACTTGGGAGGCTGTGGCAAGAGAATCGCTTAAGCCCAGGAGTTTGAGGTTGCTGTGAGCTATGATGCCGTGGCACTCTACCGAGGGCCACAAAGTGAGACTCTGTCTCAATAAAAAAAAAATTCATAAAAGAAAATATTATTAAAAAAAAGTGTTATGAGCATGATTAGGATAGGATAGGCTAAGCTATGAGGTTTGGTGGATGAGGTGTTTTGAATGCATTTTTGACTTATGACATTTTCAGCTTACTATGGCTTTCTTGGGACATAACCCCACTTGTAAGTTGAGGCCAGCGAGCACATTTGTGAGGTGATGGGATTAGATTTTGAGAAGTTGCTGGCCAGTGGGCTGGAGCCAAGAAGTGGTGACATTTTGCTTGCACGAATAGTGTTAGTTCATTTTTTAAAACATCGAGCCATCAAGTTGACGATAATCTACATAGCCACCTTAGTGCCTGTGAAGTGATGTCTCATTGTGATTTTGACTTGCATTTCCCTGACGATTAATGATGTTAAACATCTTTTCCTGTACTTGCTGGCCATTTAAATATCTTCTTTGGAGAAAGGTCTTAGTCTTTTGCCTGTTCTTTTTGTTTTGAGACAGAGTTTCACTTTGTCGCCCTGGGTAGAGTGCCATGGTGTCATAGCTCACAGCAACCTCAAACTCCTGGGCTCAAGTGATACACTTGCCTCAGCCTTGCGAGCACCTAGGATTATAGGTGCCCACCACAACACCTGGCTATTTTTTAGAGAGAGGATTTGCTTTCTCTCAGGCTGGACTTGAACTTGTGAGCTCAAGCAATCCACTCACCTCAGCCTCCCAAAGTTGCCCATTCTTTAATTGGGTTATTTTTTAAATTTTTGAGTTGTAAGAGGGCTTTACATGTTACGAATACTGGATTTCATCAGATATATAATTTGCAAACATTTTTTCCCATTCTGGGGCTTGTCTTTCCAATTTCTTAATGATGTCCTTTGAAGCATAAACGTTTTTAATTTTGATGAAATCCAATTTATTATTTTTCTTTTGTTGCTTTTGCTTTTGGTGTCACATCTAATGAAACATCACCTAATCCAAGGCTGTGAAGATTGACACCTGTGTTGAGAGCTGCACATTTTTAAATAAAATTTTTTTGACTACTTGTCAGTGGAAGAAAATATTATGTATTGCAACCCAGCATTCCCATGCATATGTAAGTTTTATGAAAAAATACTCTTCTTGCTTTCTATTGCATCCTACTTCATTAAAAATAAGACCCATTAGGGTGGTGCCTGTAGCTACTTCATTAAAAATAAGACCCATTAGGGTGGTGCCTGTAGCTCAAAGGGGTGGGGCGCTGGCCCCATATGCTGGAAATGGCGGGTTCAAACCCAGCCCCAGACAGAAACTGCAAAAAAAAAAAAAAAAAAAAAAGGACCCATTAAATTGATCTTATGACCCATTTATTGGCTGGAAACTGCAGTTTGAAAAATCACTGCTTACAAGTTTACAAAGTGCTCTTGGGTACCAGTGTTTCTTTTCTCCTCAAGGTAGATGTGTGAGGCACGTGATATTGTGTCTGCATAACAGATGGGAAACTGAGGCTCAGAGGAAAGTGCCTTCTGGTTACTTGGAAGAGCTGGCATTCGGACTTTTGCCTATACATTTTCTTTTTTGTTTTTTAGAGACAGAGTCTCATTTTGTTGCCCTTGGTAGAGTGTCGTGGCATCACAGCTCACAGCAACCTCCAGTACTTGGACTTGGTGATTCTCTTGCCTCAGCCTCCCGAGTAGCTGGGAATACAGGCGCCTGCCACAACGCCCAGCTATTTTTTGTCGCAGTTTTGCCGGGGCTGGGTTTGAACCCACCACCTGTAGTATACAGGGCCAGCGCCCTACTCACTGAGCCACAGGTGCCACCCTGCCTATACATTTTCATCTTTGTACTCAACCTTGCAATTGTACCCACACCTTAGTGCTTAATAATAATTTAATAATTCCCTGGGGAGACTTGTTAAACATGCAAATTTCCAAACTTCACCTGCAGAGATTCTGACTTTCCGGGTCTTGGGTGCAGTGCAGGAAGCTGCATTTTTTAACAAGCATCTCCTGTACCAGAAAGTGGAGGGAATAGCTTTGATTTGGTTGGAGGGTCACTGAACTAGGAGGCATGACGCCTGGCTCCACCTGCTGGCTAGAGAATGGGCTTCCATGGGTATTTCCTGAGCCCGTGCACATGGGGCGCTGGCCTGGTGAGACAGAATGTAGCCAGGGCTGGAGCTCAGGAGCTCACAGGCCAGAGAGCACATTTGTGAGGTGATGGGATTAGATTTTGAGAAGTTGCTAGCCAGTGGGCTGGAGTCAAGAAGCGGTGACATTTTGCTTGCCTGAATAGTGTTAGTTCATTTTTTAAAACATCGAGCCAATATACACAAATAAGACAATTTCAAGTAATACTATGATTTCTGGAATTTCTAGAAAAATCAGATGATCTAGTGACCCTGGGATTGTTGCATGACCAAGAGAGGCTGTGGTTGAGCTGGGCCTGCCCCTGCTCAGTTCATCACAGTCCCCACCACTCCCTGTTGCCTTCCACTGCACCCACTCAATTACATCCCCCGTAGGCATGAAATAGTATGGCACCTGTGGGGTCTGGTTTCCCCCAGCTGCCCCTGACCCACATTTGGACAGCCCTCAGCTCTCCCTCCATCCTTTTTCCCATGTGCCCTACTGGTTCCCTTTCCCTCTGCTGTGTGCTTGTCTCCACAGATAACTGAGGTGAAAGTGGAAACTCCATAGACTCTGGAGTTCAACAGTTTTGGGTTCCAATGCCAACCCCATCAGTTCCTCACTGAATGTCCCTGGGCAAGTCAGGTAACCTCTCTGTTAAGTAATCTCAGTTTTCACTTGTGTAAAATACGACCCACTCCTGATATCTCCTTCTTGTAAAGGAGCATCCATTAGAGTAACAGGTCTGGCCTGTCCCCATGTGCCTTCCGCAGGAAAGAGGCGTGACCTATATAATTGGTAAACTTGGGACTATGCTGCTGCCATGTACAGCTCAGCCCCTTCCTCCTGTTCTCTTTGGGGGTCTGCCCACCTGCAGAGATAGGTCTCCCTCATGCTCTTCTGTGCCTTGGGTATCACAGGGGCCAGTCCTGCCCCTACCAGGGGAGGCTGGATTCAAGGAGTGGTGTCCAGTAGTCTGGAAGTGAGTGGGCTTATGTAATTCTGGGTTCAGGATCAGAAAACAGCAGACCTAACATACATTCTTCCCAAGGCAACTTCACCAGTAGGAAAGAGGCAGTCTGAAATCTGTCTGGCAAGCCTTTGTTAGTCTCTTGCCTGGTTCCCAACAGGGGCTGGGGAGAGGGGTCGTTTTCACTGGGTCACTGGAAACTCCCTCAAATAGTAGTTCCTATGGTGGCTGTTGTGAGGGGCAGTGCCTGGCACATAGTAGGTGCTCAACAGTAATTGTTATTTAAAAGAATTGTACTCCTTCTGTGTCCTTGAACATTAGGAAATAGGAAAGCAAGAGCAGACAGGGGGAGGGTGAGTGGGGAGGTGGGGGGCCAGGGGGTGGGTTGAAAGGAACATGAAGGCACACAGAGATAAGGAGGAGGGTAGAGCAGCCTTAGTAATTTTCCCCTTGAAAATTGTCCTCCAGGACTTTAGGGGTGCATGCAAATCATATGCAAATTTCATGCATACTTATGAGTGGGGCCCTTAGGAAGTCTGCCTGGATGTGGCCCTGGGGGGGGGGGGGGATATGAATGGAGGTCACTGAATTCCAGGAAGCTTGTTGTCAGACCCCAGGAGGACAGTTGCCTGGGAACTAGGAGGAGGATAGCAGGAGGAAAGGGTGGTGGGGGCAGACATGGCAGGGACAGGTGGGGTGGGGTGGGGAAGGAGGCTAGTCCGTTGGACACAGGGATCCTACAGGGATCCTCCCCCAGGGAGGACAGAGACTGTATGGAGGCAAGGAGCAGAGCCTGACCCCAGAGGCTGACGCTTCTGCTGAGCCACGTCCTGCAGCTCCCGCCTGGCCCTGCACCCTCCACTAGCTGGGGTTGGTACTGCTTCTCAGCTCCAGGTCCATGCCTTAGCTGTTCCCGAAGCTTAGAAAGACAGTGTGGGACCTCGGAACAAACCCCAACTGGTGTCAGAAAGACATTGGTTCACTTCCAGCTGTGTGACTGTGGGCCAGTTGTTAAGCCTCAGTTTCCCCTTCTGTGAGATGGGTTACTGGTAGCCTCTCCCTCACAGAGCTCTTGTGAAGACCACATGGATGGGGCATGAGGAGGAAATAGCTAGAGGAAGTGCTCAGTGAAGGTGAATCTTGGGTCTTCAGACTTGTTCTAGCTGCTCCATATCTGTTATAGCAGCAGGGAAATCCATTGTTCACGTGCTCAAAGGGCTCCCACATGTAGATTTCATTACCACTCCCAAATTATAGATGAGCATGCTGGAGTCCAGTGAGGTTGGAGAGCCAGGACGGAGCCAGCTATGCACTCAGACCTGTGCTGTGCTGTGCCATTCCACTGCCTCCTCCTCAAATGTTAGAGATGGTGGGTCTCAGAGTTGGATAACCTCTTCAAACGATGCCCAGAAAGGCTGAGTGACTTGACTAATCTCACAGCCAGTTTGAGGCAGAACTGAAGCTAGGCCAAGGGTCCTGACTGAGGGTCCTTCTCTCTTTCCAGCACATCATACCAGGCCCACCCAGGCACCCCAGCCTGACCCCCACAAGGGCTCTAATCCCCCTTCTTTTAGCATGAGAGGACCTCTGGGCTAAAGCACATGTTACGGCACTGACTGCAGGGGTAGGTGGAATGGGGCTGGAGTCTATGGCCACAGTCCTGTCTCTCCAATGGGGCTCAGGGGTCCTATTTGCAATGGGGGAGTCTGGAGGGCTGCTGCCTGCTGGGGGCTCTTCAGGAGGCTTTGGGCCTTCTGTCTCTGTCCTCTTATCTCTTTCGTGTCTTTCCCCCTTCTGTTCATTAGCTGTCCCCTCCCTTTTCCCAGCTCCAAGGCTGTCAGTGTTTGGGGGAGATTATGCAGTGTTGACATTGGAATATGAATTAGGCAGGAGCGGCAGCCAAATATTGGAATTAGGGAAAGCAGAAGCCCAGGCTGGGATCCAAGAGTGGCTGGAACATCTGTGTCTTGGCTGTTCCAGATACCTGACCCTGCCGCCCACCTGAAAATGACTGGTCCCGGAGCCACAGACAAGCTCTGAGGCAGCCAAGGTTTGGTCCTTGCCTTGCCAGCCGAGGCCTCAGCTATGAGGCCCACAGAACTTGGCCCCACCGAGGCTCACTTTATTCTGAGGCCCAGCAGAAGGCAGATGGCTTCCATTGTGATCTCTGCTCAGGAGTGTTTCCTTCATTTAACTGTCTGAAATTCTACCGTTAGTGGTTAGTTTCTATTGTCAGGTCAGTATTGGCCAAAATCTGTTCCAAGAAATCCACGTTCTACAGACCATTCATAACTTTTTTGTAAAAAGGGATTCAATGGCCATATATTTAGAAAATGTTGTGTGAAACAGAGTTACTGCAGGACTTTTCAGGGCCTTTAATAATTTGATAGGTGTGGCGATTCATCAAAGGCAGAGGGATAGAGTTTACAGTATTTTCCAAACTTGTTTGACAAATAACCCTGTTCTCATGTAGTATCTTTTTTGGGCCAGTGTTAACAGCTCTAAGTGTGGTTGAGCAGCTTCGGGTACCTCTGTCCCAGAGCTGACTTGACACAGGGACTCAGTAAATGGGTTGGGTCTGAATTTCTTAGAACCTGCTTCCTGCATCTGTAAAATGGAACAGCAGCAACAGCTCTGGGCATTTAAGTTTTTGAAAGTCAGATGAGAGGATACTGTGTGTGGGAGTACCTAGCAAGCTGAAGAGTTGCCCCGTATTTTGGGAATGATTATGATCAGCCTCGTCTCTTCTTTTAACTAATCAGATAAATGTAGACATGCTGACAACTTCGTGATAATGCTCCCTCAGGGTTTTTTCCATGTTCCTCCTCAGGAAGAAGGCCATGTTTAAAGTAGCACGCCTCAATGTGAGTCCATGCTTTTGAGGGTTTTGTCACGCGGGATTGAGAAGGGCCAGCTGGAGGCCAGCTTACTGAGTGGGATGGGACGGCACCAGACTACAGGGCTCTTTACTGCTGAGTCCAGTACTATGCCCGTCCCTGTGCTGCAGTGTGCCTGGCCTGGGACAGGGCACCAGAGAGGCAGGTGGGCAGAGGGACTTCCTGGACCAGGTCCTCCCAAGAGAGCCCACCCAGTGTCCCAGCATTGCCCCGAGCTCCCTGCTGGCCAGCCATGTCTGAGCCACGCACTGGGAGTGCTCTCCATCCACCCTCCTGGCCCCAGAGAGGCCTGGATCTCAGAGTGTGACCCTCTCTGTCCAGACACCAAAGAATATCATCCTCTCCCTCCCTCTCTTCTTCCTGCAGGGGCTGCTTGGGAAGCAGCCTCACCTTTGCCTGTGCTCCTTAGCTGGAGATTGTCTGAATCAGTAGTTAAAAAAGGGCAGGTCCTGGAAGGACTGAGCCACCTCTCCCAAGAGGCCCAGAGAAAACCCAAAGTCATAAAACCACTGCCCTGGAATCCCTCAATTCCTCTTTGTGGGCCTCAGTTTCCCCATCTGTAAGCCAAGGAGTCCCATATAGCTCTAGAATAAAAGGTTGTGGATTCAGAAACACCAAAATCTTTTGCCCATCCTGCTTATGAAATACTTCCTGTAATTCCCTCTCTTCCTGTCTGCCCTGGGGTGGAGTCCTCACCGTGTCACCCCTGTGTGATCCCAGCAGCTTCCTCAGGTGTCTCTCAGCCTCTGGCAAGTCTCCCTTCAAGTCCTCCCAGAGAGATCTGCTTTGGTTCTACTCTCCTCACCGCCCTTCCCTACTTTCAAGGTTGGGCTGGCCTTCTACTGTTCCTGGGTAAGGCCTGTGCCCCATCTCTGCACCTCTACCACAGAGACCACTTGGAATTTTCTAGAACAAGAATTTTCTAGACTTGCACATTTCCCAGCCTTTTTTCTTGCTGCACCTTCAGTCTAACTACCTTTTCTTGTCCCGATAATGAAATTTTATGCAACCTGCAAGACCTAACTCCCTCCCACTTGCCTTTTTCCCACTCCTCTTTGTGCTCCTGTTGTAAATGCCTAACCTGCTGGGGTCTCTTGAATTTTATTATAACCAGCAATATACTCACTTTTCGTCTCCATATAACTCATTATAGTACCAATCATCCCAAATATATATATGGTGTCACAGCTCACAGCAACCTCGAACTCTTAGGCTTAAGTGAATCTCTTGTCTCAGCCTCCCAAGTAGCTGGGACTACAGGCGACCGCCACAATGCCTGGCTATTTTTTTTTTTTTGTTGTTGTTGTTGTTATTGTTGTCATTGTTGTTTAGCAGGCCCTGGTCGGGTTTGAACCCACCAGCCCTGGTGCATGTGGCCAGTGCCCTAACCACTGAGCTATGGGTACCGAGCCCATCCAAAATATTTAACATTGTCCTTACATTATAAAAATAATGCACACTCTTGTAACATCCAAATGGTTCAGA
>CAUYPK010002254.1:0-38839 GCA_963574355.1 Loris lydekkerianus | reverse complement strand
GGCGTGGACTTTGTCCTTTTCAGGGGTTTCTTTGTGTCTTGAAGTTTCCTAGCTAACTCTCTCTGTGAGTTAGCTTATAAAGTTAACTTCTCTCTGTGAGTTGACCTTATAAAGTTAACTTTTTAGTGATCCTTTGTTTTGAACAATGACAACTGCAACCAAAAAATAGCCAGGCGTTGTGGTGGATGCCTGTACTCCCAGCTACTTGTGAGGCTGAGGCAAAAGAATCACTTGAGACCAGGAGTTTGAGGTTGCTATGATGCCACAGCACTCTACTGAGGGCAACATAGTGAGACTCTGTCTCAAAAAAAAAAAAAAATAGCTGAAAGGCAGAAGTTTTGGATCTCTAATGCTGGGACACCTCACAGCCTGGACAAGAGTAAGACCCTCCACCCCCAAAAGTAGCTGGGTGTGATGGGCATCTGTGGTCCTAGCTACTGGGGAGGCTGAGGGGGGAGGATTGCTTGAGCCTGGGAGTTTGAGGCTGTGGGTTATGATGATACAGCACTCTGCCTGGGGTGACAGAGTGAGACTCTTTCTTGAAAGAAAGAGAGAGAAAAGAGAGAAAGAAAAGAGAGAGGAAAAGAAAGGAAGAAACACTTCAAAGCAATTTGGTTGAATTTTCTTTAAATTTTATCATTTAAATGTCACTGAAGACTCATTGAGTTAATGCCAAAAAGTATTTTTTATTATTATTATTATTATTATTTTTGAGACAAAGTCTTACTTTGTTGCCCTTGGTAGAGTGCCATAGTGTCACAGCTCACAGCAACCTCAAACTCTTGGGTTTAGGTGAGTCTCTTGCCTCAGCCTCCCCAGTAGCTGGGACTGCAGGCACCTGCTAGTTTCAGAGATGGGATCTCGCTCTTGCTCAGACTGGTCAAACTCCTGAGCTCACGGGAACCTCTCACTAGGCCTCCCAGAGTTCTGGGATTATAGGTGTGAGCCACCCGGCCTTGCCGGTGCTATAGCTCTTCTCAGCCACTCTCCAGTATGTGTCTTACCTGGTTTGATTACTTTATTGTAGAAAATAACTGGTTTCAGTTATTCTGAGACAGACATTTTTCATCTTCTGACACCTGTGACATGGTGTGCATCTCATGAGCCAGTGCAGTGTGGTGCCCACTAACCTGTGTTGTGACCCTGAGTAGTTGCAGACGTGTTGTGCTGTGTGCACAGCAGCCTGTGGAGGAAGTGGGACTCAGGGAGGTTAAGTACAGAGCAGTCTCACCTTTAGTCATGGTTCACTTGTGGTTTAGGGCAGGATTTCTACCCACTCTCTCCTCTGATCTGCACATGCCAGGGAGATTGGTGTCACTGTTATCCTCTTTACTTTACAGTTTAGAAAATTAAAGTTCAGCTTAACATTTTGAAATTATTAGATTCAAAAAACAGTTCTAACCCAGTAATGAAACTGGCATATTAAAGATTATTAGTCTGGGTCCACTCAGGAGAGAGAAGCCTATAGCAGTTAAAAAGAGACCTTTGTCTGAGATGATTATTAAGCAGCTCTGGTGAAAGAATGATCCTAGGATAGGAGACTGTGTATGCCCTGAAGGGCTGAAGAGAGTCCCTGGCAGGACAGATGTGGAGGGCCCCTACCTGGGGCTGGAGTTCAGCCTGCGGAGAGCAGGAAAGTTCGTTACTTCGGCCATTGGTGGGCATGTGGGGGAGGGGAACCTTAGACCCTAGCAAGTCACATGACAGAGGGAAGCTGAGTGCTAGTGTGGGAAGAGGCCTTCTGTGCCAGCAGTGGCATTTCAAGAGTCATGAGAAGGTCACAGCCTGGCCTAAGTGACTGCACTTGTCTCCTGCATGTCCCTCCAGTGCACTTTGCTGAGAAGGTGAGGTGAATGGTGTCCAGGGCCAGAGCGTGTAGGGAAGGGTGTGTTTGGTGCGGGAATGCAGTAGTTTATGCCTGGCACAAAGATGCCATGTCTCCATGGTGAATTGTGGGGAGATATCTTTATTCTGAATAACCCCTCAAGGTTGGCCACTACTTGTCCTTGGAGATGTGAGTGCCTCACCCTTCTCAAGATGTGGGGCCGTAGTGGCCGAGCATTGCTGGTGTTCTCTTCCCAGGCCCCATCCCTGTAGGCCACGCCTGCCTTTCACACCTGCAGTGTTAGCAGTGGCACTGTGAGACCCATGCTGGCTCATACCTGTAATCTCAGTGCTTTGAGGGACTGAGATGGGAGGATGGCTTGAGTCCCAGGGAGAGGCTGCAGTGAGCTATGATCACACCACTGCTCTCCAGCCTGGAAGACCCTTTCTCTTAAGAAAAGAAAAAAGAAAGAAGCCTCTATTCCTGTTGTCACCTCCATAGTCTGCCTGTCCTTCTTTGGTGAATAGAAAACTCTTCGTATTTAGTATGGCAATGCTTGAGGGGTCCTTTTTTATATTATTGAAAAAAAAAAAAAAAAAAGGAAAAACCCCAGCATCAGCGCCTATAGCTCAGCCACTAGAGCGCCAGCCACATACACCAGAGCTGGTGGGTTCGAATCCAGCCCAGGCCTACCAAACAACAATGACAACTACAACCAAAAAATAGCTGGGTGCTATGACAGGTGCCTGTAGTCCCAGCTACTTGGGAGGCTGGGGCAAGAGAATCGCTTAAGTCCGAGTTTGAGGTTGCTGTGAGCTGTGACGCTACGGCACTCTACCGAGGGTAACAAGGTGAGACTCTATCTCAAAAAAAACAGTACTTGGAGTTGCTGTTTTATGAGTGGTCCTTTTTAAGTTGAATCTGATTTTTTTTTTTTTTTTGGACAGAGTCTCACTTTTTTGCCCTCAGTAGAATGCTGTGGCCTCACAGCTCACAGCAACTTGGTCTCAAGTGATTCTCTTGTCTTAGCCTCCTAAAGTAGCTGGGATTACAGGCGCTGCCACAATGCCTGGCTATTTTTAGAGATGAGGTCTTGCTCTGACTCAGGCTGGTCTTGAACCTGTCAGCTCAGGCAGTCTACCCACTTTGGCCTCTGAGAGTGCTAGGAATATAGGCTTGAGCCACCATGTCTGGCCAGCCCCTCCTTTTTTTTTTTGAGCTCTTTTGAGATCACTCTTTAAGATCTTGTGTTTGAGCAAATCTCTTGCTTCAACCCCCCCTCCCCCAAGTAGCTGGGACTATAAGAGCCCCCACAATGCCTTGGCTAGTTTTTCTATCTTTAGTAGAGACGAGCTCTCATTCCTGCTCTGGCTGATCTCCAACTCCTGAGCTCAGGTGATCCACCTGCTTCAGCCTCCCAGAGTGCTGGGATTACAGGCATGAGCCACCACATCTGGCCCTAGGCGGAATCTTATTTCTGCCCGTTTTAAATCTACCTTGAGATGACTACTAGTGAAGTGTTCAGATAAGATGTGACCTGGGTGAAGAAACAGAAGTCCTTCTGGGGTGTGTGTGTGAGTCTCCTTTCTATGATGAGGTGATACGTCCTCAACAGTTGTGAAAGGGAAGATAATTTAGAGTATGTTCATCCATCTGAACCAATAAATTTATTTAAAAGAATAATGTGGGGTTGGAGCAGGGCTTACAGATCCCATCACTGCAGGGACCTTCCGGGGACTCTGCCAGTCCCAGTGAGGCTAGTGAGGGCCCAGCTGACCCACACCACCAGGGCTGGCTGGAAGGGCCCCTCTTGCTACAGGTATTCTGGCTTCTGTTTTCAAAAGGAAAAACAAAAATTTGGATTCTGCTGTATACCGCCAGTTTGGGAATCTGGTTCACGCCTGCGCCTGTGGCCATCTGCTGAGGCTCCTTCACAGCCTCCTTCTGTTCTGCTGCTGTGTTCTCTGTTCTCCTCACATCACCCACCTGGCATAAAACCTTTTCCTCACCTTTTGTTTAGGTGACAAGGCTCTTGATGGCTACAGTAAAAAAAAATATGTCTGCAAGTTGCTCTTTATCTTTCTCCTTGGCCATGACATTGACTTCGGACACATGGAGGCTGTGAACCTGCTGAGCTCAAACAGATACACAGAAAAGCAGATCGTGAGTACCTCGCAGACGGACCCATGCTGCTCCTCTCCTGCCCCATGGGGCATGGGCCACGTGGGTCTGGTGCAGCTGGTGACACGGGTTAGCCTGGGCTGCGGCTTGCACCCCCATTCGGAGCATTCCTCAGGATGCAGCAACGCTGGGGCCTCTGTTTGGGGGGAGGCACTGGCTCTTCTCTGGCTGTTGTCTGTGTAGCCTTGCTTCTGGCATATCCAGGCATATCCCTGTTGGCGTAGACGGTGCTGTAGGAGGCCCAGTGTCCGGGTAATCAGGACAGGTGCCACCTCACTGTGCAGCTGGTGCTGAACCCATGCCATGGCTCCTGTGCAGCCTGTTTTTGAAAGAGGCGTTGCCTCCACACCCAAAGGGCTCTGTGCCTTCCCCAGGTGTTGCACAGACCAGACACAGCCTCAGGAGGCTTCCCCCAGCTCTGCCTTCTCTTGTAAGAACGTTGCAGTGGCAAAAGTAAAATTCTCTTCTGGCTATCTATAGAAGTTCAGCTTATAGAAATATAGTCCAGATGTCTCAGGGATTTGTTTGTCTTTTCTCTCTCTTTTTTTTTAAAGAGACTCTCATTTTATTGCCCTCAGTAGAGTGCCATGGCGTCACAGCTCACAGCAACCTCCAACTCCTGGGCTTAGGTGATTCTCTTGCCTCAGCCTCCTGAAAAGGCAACTGTTAGAATGTCCAGCTATTTTTTTGTTGCAGTTTGGCCGGGGCTGAGTTTGAACCCGCCACCCTCGGTATACGGGGCCAGCGCCCTACCCACCACAGGCACGGCCCCATCAGGGGTTTGTTAAGCTGTGAGGTGCACTGACAGTGTATGGAGTATCTACCATGGGTCAGGTAGTGTGCGGGGGCCCTCGAGGACATGGGGCTAGAATCAGACAGGGGCCCTGCCCTTGTCTGGGAGACAGGCACATGGCTTTGTAAAAAATCTCTGCCATGGCCAATGCCCAGGAAGCACCTGAGGGAGTGTGGCAGACGTGCCAAGCCAAGGCTGAGGGCGGCAAGGGCAGGGTCAGCAGGGCATGGAGTGCCCAGTAGAGGCCTGCATGAGAATGCAGGGCCTAAAGGGAAGTGCCAGCCTTGTGGCGCCTTCCTCCGGAAACTGGGCACGCCTGGGTGGTCAGTGATCAGGTGGGTCTCCAAAAGATCACTGTGTTTCCTGTCTGGGATGGCTGTGCAGCTGGGGCTGAACACAGGACCAGCTTGGGGCTGGGGGGTAGTACAGGGACACAGGCAGAGTCAAAAGTGGGTAGGCGGCAGTCAGCTGAGTTTCTAGAGGTCGTTGTAATTGGAAGCAACCTTTCAGTGAAGGTACTTCTTTCCCACCTTGAGTTGAGAATAGTGTGGCATCTGGGACACTCAGACACGTGACTTGCAGGGAGTGAGCAGAACTCGGGAAGACCTGAGGGGTCCAGTTCCTGTTGGCATCTGGCTGATTTGCCCCTAGGCAGGTTTGCCCCATTGCAATGCTGTTCTATAGTAGGATTGTGAGCCAAGACATCGTTCGGTTGTGCCCTAGAACTAACTGGTACCTTCCCCAAATGAAGAGATACTCTGTGCCACGTCACTCTTAGAGTGGGCCCGTGCAGGAGGTTGACTGAAGGATCATCATCTGGGCTTCGTTTTGTGCCGTGTATCTTGGCCACAGCCAGACTCGGGTGGTCATGAGCATTCTCATCTCTTGTCTTCTTGGAACACAGGGTTATCTTTTCATCTCTGTGCTGGTGAACTCGAACAGTGAGCTGATCCGCTTGATCAACAACGCCATCAAGAATGACCTGGCTAGCCGCAACCCCACCTTCATGGGGCTGGCCCTGCACTGCATCGCCAATGTGGGCAGCCGTGAGATGGCCGAGGCTTTTGCTGGGGAGATTCCTAAGATCCTTGTAGCTGGGTACGTATCTGGGACTTGAAGATGTGCTCCTTTCTCACACTGAGTATGTCAGATATGTAATTAATTCATAAGATGTTCTAATCTCGTCTTATGTAATAGAGATGTGACACAGGCTGAGGTTGCATTAAGAACATAAGTTCTGGCTCAGCGCCTGTGGCTCAAGTGGCTAAGGTGCCAGCCACATATACCTGAGCTGGTGGGTTCATATCCAGCCCTGGCCCGCCAAACACAACGATGGCTGTAACCAAAAAATAGCTGGGCGTTGTGGCAGGTGCCTGTAGTCCCAACTACTTGAGAGACGGAGGTAGGAGAATCACTTCAACCCAGGAGTTGGAGGTTGCTGTGAGCTGTGATGTCACAGTACTCTACCCAGGGCAACAGCTTGAGGCTCTGTCTCAAAAAAAAAAGAAGAACACAAGTTCCCAGGGACACAACGCTGGTTTAACACACGCAAATCTATATATATAATTCACCACATAAATAAAATAAAAAATAAAGACCATATGATCCTCTTAATAGATTCAGAAAAAGGATTTGGTAAAAGTCAGAATCGTTTTCTAATTAGAACACTTAAGGATATAGGCATAGATGGCACATTTCTTAAACTGATAGAAGCCATCTATGACAAACCCACAGCTAACATCGTACTGAATGGAGTAAAAATGAAAGCTTTTCCACTTAGAATTGGAGCCAGGCAAGGTTGTCCTCTGTTTCCACTACTATTCAACATAGTTTTGGAAGTTCTAGCCAAAGCATTCAGGCAAGAGAAGGATATTAAAGACATCCAAATGGGGTCAGAGAAGGGCGAACTCTAGCTATTTGCCAAAGATATGATCTTTTTTTTGAGACAGACTCTCACTTTGTCATCCTCTGTAGAGTACTGTGACATGATAGCTCACAGCAACCTCAAAGTTTTGGGCTCAAGTGATTCTTCCCCTTGCCTCAGTTTTTTATGTTTTATTAGAGGCAGTGTTTTACTCTTGCTCAGGCTGGTCTTGATCCTGTGATCTCAAGTGAGATCACCTTGGCCTCCCAGAATGCTAGTGCTAGGATTATAGGCGTGAGCCACTATTCCCAGCCTGATGATATTTTCTTATACTCAGAGAACCCAGGGACTCAACCACAAGACTCCTGGAAGTGATCCAACAATACAGTAATGTCTTAGGATATATAAAATCAGTGTCCAGACATCAGTAGCCTTTGTATACACCAATCAGACAACTTGAGAAGCAAATTAAGAACACAGTTTCCTTAGCAGTAACTTCTAAGAAAATGAAATACCTAGAAATATACCTAAGAAAAGAGGTAAAGGACCTCTATAATGAGAATTATGAAGCCCGAAGAAAAGAAATAGCAGAAGACATTAACAAATGAAAGAACATACCATGCTCTTGGCTAGGAAGAGTCAACATTGTTAAAATGTCCATACTGCCCATATCAATCTACAGATTTAATGCAATCACCATTAAATTACTGGGAGCATTCTTTGAAGAACTGGAAAAAATAGTTCTTTATTTTGTAAGGAACCAGAAAAAACCCTGGATAGCCAGGGCAGTTTTTAGTAATAAAAACAAAGCTGGAGGCATCACCTGACTTCAGGCTTTATTACAGGTCCACAGTGCTGAAAACAGCATGATATGGGCACAAAAATAGAGACATATGTCTATGGAACAGAATAGAAAACCAAGAGATGAAAACAGTATCTAGTTGCCATCTGATCTTTGATAAACCAAACAAGAGCGTACCCTGGGGGAAACAAATCCCTGTTTAACAAATGGTGCTGGGAGAACTGGATAACCACATGTAAAAGGCTGAAACTGGACCCACGCCTTTCACCACTGACAAAAATTCACTCAAGATGGATAAAAGATTTAAATCTAAGACACGAAACTGTAAAAATCCTAGAAGAAAGAAAACTTGATAAAAACTCTTGGGGATGTTGGCCTGAGAAAAGATTTTATGAAGAAGACTTCAGTGGTGATTGCAACAACAAAAATAAATAGGACTTAATTAAACTGAAAAGTTCTGTTCAGCTAAGGACACAACAATCAAGGCAAATAGACAACCCTCGGAACAGGAAAAGATATTTGCATGTTATGAATGTGACAAAGGGTTGATAACTAGAATCTATACAAAAATCAGATTAGCAAAAAAAGTGTAAGCAATTTCATCTATCCCTGAGCAGGAGACATGAACAGAACCTTCTTTCAAGAAGACAGATGAGGTTAACAAACATAAAAAATGCTGGCTTGGCATTCAGCCAGCAGTGGTTAGGGCACTGGCCACATGCACCAGGTTTGGTGGATTTGAACCCGGTCCGGGCCTGCTACACAAGAATGACAACAACAACAACAAAATAGCCGGGTGTTGTGGTGGGCGCCTATAGTCTCAGCTTCTTGGGAGGCTGAGATGAGAGAGTTGCTTAAGTCCAAGAATTTGAGGTTGCTGTGAGCTGTGATGCCACGGCACTCTACTGAGGGCAACATAGTAAGGCTCTGTCTCCAAAAAGAAAAATGCTAATCAAAACCACCCCAAGATATCACCTAACCCCAGTGAGAAAAGCCCACATCACAAAGTCTCAAAGCTGCAGATGCTGGCATGGATGTGGAGAGAGGGGAACACTTTTACACTGCTGGTGGGACTGCAAACTATATAGCCTTTTTGGAAACAAGTATGGAGAATTCTCAAAGAGCTCAGGTTGGACCTCCCATTTGATTCTGCAATCCCATTAGTAGGCACCTACCCAGAAAAAAAATTATTTTGTCATAAGGACATTTGCACTAGACTGTTTATTGCAGCTCAATTTATAATTTCCAAGTTTTAGAAACAACCTAAATACCCACCAACCCAGAAATGGATTAATAAGCTGTGATATATGTATACCATGGAATACTGTTCAACTATAAAAAAGGTGGAGGGGCAGCACCTATGGCTTAGTGAGTAGGGTGTCAGTCCCATATACCAAGGGTGGTGGGTTCAAACCTGGCCCCAGCCAAAATGCAACAACAACAACAACAACAACAACAAAAAAGATGGAGACTTTACATCTTTTGTATTGACCTGGATGGAGTGGAAACACATTCTTCTTAGTAAAGTATCACAAGAATGGAGAAACAAGACTCCAGTGTTACTTAATTCTGATATGAAGCCAGTAGATGATCGCATACATGTCCACATAAAAGAAAAACTCAATTCAAGATAGAGGGGGTGGAGAGGAGGAGGGAGGGGATTGGTGTGCTCCTACTAATGGGCACACCAATGGGCCATCAGAGATTATGGCCACCTCCTGGGTGCAGGACACAACTATAATAGGGACTTTACCTCACAAATGCCAACATTGTAACCTAAGTCTTTGTACCATCAAATTAACCTGAAATTAAAAAAAAATTACTACTTTAGATTTTAGATGAAGTGCATGTCCTCACTAATACCACTGAGATTTATTTATTTATTTTTGGAGACAGAGACTCACTTTGTCACCCTTGGTAGAGTGCCATGGTGTCACAGCTCACAGCAACCTCAAACTCTTGGGCTCAAGTGATTCTCTTGCCTCAGCCTCCCAAGTAGCTGGGACAACAGGCGCCCATCACAACACCCGGTTATTTTTAGAGACAGGGTCTCGCTCTTGTTCAGCCTGGTCTCGAACCTGTGAGCTCAGGCAATCCACCTGCTTGGGCCTCCCACAGTGCTGGGATTACAGGTGTGAGCCACCATGCCTGGCCTACCACTGAGATTTAAAAACAAAATCAAAGAAGAAAACCCAAACCCTGCCCACCACAGCCAAATGAAGAAAGGGCTTCCACCTCGATGGGCACCACAGAAAATGACACTCTTTATTTTGCCCGTCTCCTGAAGCATTACTGAGGAGAAGGACACGCAGTGGACTCTGGAGACCTATTGGTTATCTGATTCCTGCCCAGAGGAGAGGAGGTGGGAGTGCGGAGCCTCCAGCCCTGGGAGAGTCTGGATCCGCCTGGGCCATCTGGGCTGGCAGAGGCAAGGCCTCCACCACCCTCCCTTCCTGGACACTCGGCCTAGTTGGATAGTAAGCCATAGCCCACATGGTGCTGTCTGACTGAGCCTTTGTCAGGACTCAGAAGAGAGGACCAGAACCACCTGTCAGTGGGCTGAGCAGGGTCAGGGAGAGTGGGTGGACGTTTGCTTAGACTGTACAGTGAGGGTCAGGGTGAAAGTGGTCATTCAGGTTGGAGAAACAGGCCTAGACCAGGGTTCTCAGCAGGGCCCTATGGCCCCAAGGGGACTTTGGCAGTGTGTGGTGGCATTCTTAGTTGTTATAGTGGAGGGTGTGCTGTTGGCTTCTAGAGGGTGGGGACTAGGCAGCCGCTCAACACCCTCTGCCACTCAGGATGCCTCATGGCCCAGAACGAGACAGCCTGCATCCCTGTGGTGGAGCAGTGTTGCCTAGGAGGCACGTGGAGGGGCCAGGCTGGCAGAGAGGTCAGATGCACATGATCAGAGGTGGGTGGGTCAGTGGGGGGGTAATTGGGGAAAACAGGTGGGCAGCCTGGAGACGTAGCACACACTGGGTCAGGAGTCAGAGCCGCAGGGAGCACACTGGGTACCTGTGATGAAGGACCAAGGTGCGTGGGAAGGTTGCTGATTGGGGCAAAGGGGGAAGGGGGATGAAGAGTGAGACGTTAGAAGTGGGCATTAGAAGTGGTCAGAGAGTTGGGGATGATCCCATCTCAGAGCTGCACCTTCCTCCCTGACTTCTCCTCGTGGCTGGGGTGGTGGGGGCTGGGCCTACCTTAGTGGTGGGCTTCCTGGGCTCAAAGATGCCTGTCTGGTCTGACCATGGCTTCACACTCAGCCTTTCGGATGCATGAAGTGAAGAACGAAGGTGATCCTGAGAAAAAGTGCAGAGTGCAGATGGGTAAACCAGGTGTTTCCTGCAAGAGAGTATCTGTGTGTGTTGAGGTGTAGATGGAAGGAAGGATGTCAAGATGGCCTTCAGGAAGGTCAAGTGGAGGGCAAGGACGAGCCCTTCTTCAGGACGTGTGCCTGTCTGTAGCGTGGAGGAGCACGTGGCCTGTGCCTGGTCCCGTGCCTGGTTCTGTGAGGAGGACGGTCATGGGCAGTCCTTGTCCTCCTCAAAAGGTCAGGAGACATGGCACCCGTGGGCTCTCCCTGAGGAAAGCTCCCAGTTCCTGGACTCTAGCTGAGAGACAGCTCCTCTTGTTCAGGGACTTCTGGGGGCATTTGTCCACCTGGAAACAGAGGACACTGGGTGCGGAGCTGGGCAGGTCCTCCTGCTGTGAAGCAGCAGGAGCCCGTCCCTGCCTGTGCAGCTGCCTCTTGGTGTTCTTGCCTGGAAACATCTCTGTCTATGTCGGTGTGGGAAGGTGAGCAGGCGCCCCTCTTCCGCGAGGCGGCGTTGGTCCAGGTGTAGCCCCAGTTGTGTCGCTGAGACAGTCTGTTGCAGGATACCTGGGTGTCGGCCCTGGAGTCCAGTGAGGGCAACCCAGCTGGCACAGACCCCTGTGCAGCCTTGACCGTCCACCAGCGTGGACACTTCGTTGCTGCTATGGGCTGATCTCTGAGGATGGAGTGGGGGCCAGCAGAGCTACAACCCTCTCCCCAGGGGTGTTGCATCCAAAAACTGGATTTTTTACTCAAAGTAATTTTTCTTTGGAATAGAATGGGGGGTGGTTTAGGGATTTCTCATGTTGGTTTGGACTCACTGAGGAATAAAGAAGCTAAAAGCTGAAAGGTAAAGGTGAGGACTGTCCCCAAACCATTTCTTCCTCCATGTGGAGTAGCTGTTCCAAGGCCATTTTGTCGAGTGTGTTGAAAACACCGGCTGGTTCTTTTCTGGTTATGTTCTGGCTGCTGCTGTGTGGGTTTCCGGGCTTAGCTGGGTCTGGCTGGCGTGGGGATGCCATCTCAGGCATCTGCAGAGCCCAAGGCCTCAGTTGCACCCTGCCCTGGTGCCCTCTCAGGGGCAGCAGGGACCTCTGATGCCAGGGTGTTGGGCTCCTCTTCCCAGAAAAACTCCCTTTTGTGATGGACTGGGGAAAGGCTGTCATACAGTATGACTGAGGAGGCTGCAGGTGTGGGAAGTGTCTGGTTGGTGGGACCTTGTGCAGTAGGTCTTTGCTCACCACGCCCCCTTCATGAATGCAGTGAACACATCAAGATTGTTCAGATGCTGGTGCGTCTGCACTGAGGGGCTCTCAGGCTTCCTCCCAGGCCCAGCGTGTGGCCCAGTCCCAGCTGCCACTGCCTCTGCTTGCTCAGGGCCAGGTGAATTGGACGGGGCAAAGAGGGGGCTTGATAGTCCTGGAAGCAAGAAGAGAAGTCAGCAAAGAGATGAGTTGTGTGGTTGTGAGACCCTCGGCACTCTTCCGGTTGACTGTGGTTGGCCCACACAGTCACTGTTGGGGGAGGAATGTCAGCGTCTCTGTCCTTGGTGGTGAGACCATTGCAGGTGCAGCCTTCTGCCCGCTGGACTCCCTTGCTCCGCTGCTGCCTTTCAGAGCAGACCCTTGGGGAGGAAGGGGCAGGCCCGGCCTGGCCAGGCCCCTTGACTCCTGGTGACTATGGGATATTGTCTGTGCAGCTGTCCTGTCCTCAGCTCACCCAGGGCTACATAGGCCACTTATGTTCCTGAGTAACGCTGGCTCCGTGTTTCAGAGACACCATGGACAGCGTGAAGCAGAGTGCTGCCCTGTGCTTGCTGCGCTTGTACAGAACTTCTCCCGACCTTGTTCCGATGGGTGACTGGACATCCCGGGTGGTCCACCTCCTCAATGACCAGCATTTGGTGAGTGTCCCTGAGCTGGACTCCACCCTGCCCCCTCTGGTGTGATAGCTGAGGGTGCTGAGCAGCCGCACACAGTGCCTTGTGGCTGCATATATACCACAGAGCAGTTGATGTGCAGTCCTGTGCAGGAGTGAGGAGCTCTTTCTCCATGGGAGGGAGAGGAGGACACCCCCTGTGGATCACCCTCTAGCCCCGCAGAGGCTACCCCGGGCACCAGCTATGTTGGGTGTGCAGTACCATACATACTTGGTGCCGAGGCTGCGTCTCTTGGAGGCACCCTGTCCAAGGCTGTGGCTCCTGTCTGGGCCCTCTGTCAGTTGGCCAGTTCAGGGCAGTGACAGGAGTCCTGTGTTTCCCACCAAGGTTCTAGCCTGCAGCCATGTTAACCTACATGACCATTGCACAGGCCAGGCCCAGTGGCTGTCCCGCCTCATGGATGAGGGGCGGAAGGGTCCAGGCCCAGCGGCTAACCACACTCTGTGAGGGCCACATAAGGCATGGAGCTGGGAGCGTGGTCACTGGGCGCCACACAGTCGTCCCCATGCCCGGCAGGGGCAGGCGTGGTTTAGAGTGGTCTTGTCCTTGCTGCTTCCACCCTGGAATGAGAGACTTGAAGTCCACACGCACAGGTCCTTACTGCTGAGTTGATATCCTTGAGCATGTTAGCTGGCCAGAACAGTCACCTTAAAAATGAAATGGAAAAAAAAAAAAAAAAAAAAAAAAAAGAAATGAAAAGTTAATCATTACATGTGGTTTCAGACATTTTGCTGTGGTCCCACAGTTGTCTGAACTGTCCCCATGTCCTCATCGCTGTATCAAGGGGGACCGGCAGGTGGTATTGTGGGGGAAGGCAGAGGGATCTTGGGAGGAGAGCTGAGGATGCCACTTTCTGGTGCTGGTCAGGAGCCTGACAGGCCGTCAGGCGGGGTCAGAGGGCATGGCGCCCTCTCACAGGTCCTGGAAGACAGTGGGTCTTTCCTGTTCTGCAGATGAGAGTGCTGAGGCTCAGAAACACTGAATGGCATCTCCCAGACCCAGGCACAGACCAGGGCTTCATAGCGAGTGAGAACCCCAGTGCCGTGGGGGGTACAGGAGGTATAACTTGAAGATGACCCAGAGGGTCAGGGCCCCCGCTCGGTGCTCTCCATAGACAGGGCTGCGCTGCCCTGGGGGTCCTGGCAGATGCTGTCATCACTCCCACCTGCAGGGGAGCTCCTGTGGCCACAGGGCTGCACATCAGGGCCACAGGGCACCTCTCCTTGGACACTTTGATTCTATGTCCCTGGTTTCTTGGTTTGCTTTTGCATTTTTAGCTTTACTTTGACAGGTGCGTTGGTTCGCATATTTATTGTCATAGGTGATGGAAACCCAGGCTAAAGCTTAACAGGGTTGAGGTTGGCGCCCCCAGACCCAGGAGGGCCCCCATGCTGCAGGCCCTTGCCTCATCTGTGCTCTCCTCCACTTGCGCTGGTCCCCCTGGGCTGCTGTCCTCCGTGTGGCCAGGCGTCTGGCTCCTTCCAGCTTCCAAACTCAGGAGGCCTGATCTTGGCTCCTCTGACCTCAAGGTGGGAATCACTGGAAGGGTGTCAGCGCCCATTCAGGGCGAGTGAGCCTGTGCATGCCCTTCAGGATGAGGCAGGGGAACGTGGGCAGGGCCAGCTGCGGGTGGGTCAGCAGTCTGTCGTGTGGAGCATAGGGTACTGCACTGGCAGGAGGGAAGCGACATGGCCTCAACTCTGCACTGGGCACTTGGCTGGGCCAGGTGGTTCTGGGCCCTAAGGATGGAGTTGTGCTGAGACAGGCCCTGTGCAGGTGCAGCCAGGCTACGGCTTCCTATGGAGGGGCAGGGGCTTAGCTCAGTGGCTGCAGGCACTGTCAGCTCCACTGACTCCAAGGGTGCATCCTTCTCGGGGACTAGACCTTTGGCCACACCCTCGGGAGCCCAGTGGGGATAGTCTGCCCTATTTTACGAAGGCACTGAGAGGGCACTGAGTATTGATAGCATAAAAGTTCTCTGTTGGATGGGAAAACCTGTTTGTGCTCACTGTGCCCTCTGAGAAATGTATGTTGAGACAAGTCAGACCCCTTTCTGTAACAGCTTTCACGTTCTCATCAGGAAGTCGAGGGAGCAATACACCACGGCCCTCTGGGCAGTGCTGGGCACCATGGAGCTCTGGGCCCACTCCTTGGCAGGCTTTACTGCTCATGTCTGTAGAGCCAATAATTGTTATTCAGTTTTATATTTTTTTAAATATTCATGAAAGAACTTTGTTTTAAATTTATTTTTGCCTAAATAAGGAAGAGCACCTAAAGAACTTCTTCACATAACCAGTCTGTGAGGCGGTGTGAGATACCCTGAGTTAACTAGTGGTGGTCCTGGGCCTGGCAGACTCACCCGTGCTTCTCGGAAGGACACGTGTGCGCCGGGTTTGTATCTGTCCCCTCTGAGGCCAGTGGGGTCTGGGACTGGCTCGAGGGGTGTGCCTGTGGCTCTCATCCAACCTGCTGGTTCAGGGACACAACTGGGGCCGCTTCCATGAAAGGAAAGTGAGCTTTCTCAGTGGCTATTTTATTTTATTTTTTTAATTTTTAATTGCAGCTTGGTTGTTCATTCTTCGTTTGAAGTGCTTTTGTTGTTTTTGTTCGTTTTCTTCTTCTTCTTCTTCTTTTTTTTTAAATTTTCTTCCTCTGGCAATTCTCTTATCCCGTTGCCTCCCCAGTAGCTGGGATTACAGACGCCCACCACAATGTCTGGCTGTTTTTAATGTTAGTAGAGACAGGGTCTTACTCTGGCTCACTGCTGCTCATACTGGTCTCGAACCTCTGAGCTCAGGCAATCCACCCGCCTCGGCCTCCCACAGCGCTGGGACTACAGGCGTGAGCCACCATGCCCGGCTCAGTGGCTATTTTCTATAGTCTTGCTTCTGGGTTGTAAAGATTCACATGAGCCTGAAGATGACGGCTTTCTTTACAGTTAACCTGGAATGACTGAGATCTGAGATGCACGTGCGGCCAGGCTGGGTGGTGTGTGTGGCCTGCGTCTCTGCTGCCTGGTAGCCGTCCTTGTAGCAGGGGCCTGGGCTGGGCACAGCTGGGTTTCCATGTTTTCAGAGAGAAAAAAGACAGCCTTGTGTGTGTTGTCTGGGTTTTGAAAACAGTGTGGTTCCATCAGAGTGGGTTTGAAGGCTGAGGGCTAAAGTGGCCTATAGGCTGCTGGTTTTATTTGGAAAATGAGTTTAAAATAAGTGGTCAGCTTCTAGTATTTTGACTGGTGTGTGTCTTCCAGGGTGTGGTTACTGCCGCCACCAGTCTGATCACCACTCTAGCGCAGAAGAACCCCGAAGAGTTTAAAACCTCCGTCTCTCTGGCTGTCTCGAGACTGAGCAGGGTAAGTTTTCTTGTGGGGACAAGAGTCAGTGGCTGTGTATCTAGTGATTCACCTTGTTTGTTAGTTTCCTTCTAGAATGCAAGGTATTCCAATTTGTAAATTCAAGAATGGAAGCTGCCTTGTTTGGGACTTGGCTTTCCTTTGAACCTATTTGGTAACTGAGAAGCACCCTCTGTGCTGGACGGTGTGTAGGACCAAGGAGTCTTACTGGCAGTCCGGTCACCGGAGTGAGCCGGAACTCACTCCCTGTTGGGGGATGGAGCTGCTGGTACCCAGAAGCCCTGTGGTCCCCACTGAAGGGCCTGGCCCGACTGCTGTGTGGTGCCCACTCCTTGCTTTCCTTACAGTGCTACTACCTGAGTACACACCCTAAAACCTATCCTTAGCTCTGTGTTTTGAATTTCACGTAAATTGATCCTGAATGTATTATTTTTTTTCTTCTTTTTTTTTTTTTTTAAAGAGACAGAGTCTCTCCTCGTCGCCCTTGGCAGAGTGCTGTGGCATCACAGCAACCTCCAGCTCCTGGGTTTAGGTGATTCTCTTGCCTCAGCCTCCTGAGTAACTGGGACTACAGGCGCCCACCACAATGCCCAGCTATTTTTTGTTGCAGTTTGGCCAGGGCCAGGTTTGAACCCGCCACCCTCAGTATATGGTGCCGGCGCCCTACCCACTGAGCCACAGGCACTGCCCGATCCTGAATGTATTCTTTTGTGTTTGACTTGTTTTGCTCCTCTTTGTTTTGTGTAGCTGTTGTTCAGTTTCTGGTGCTGCGTAGAATGCGACCGTGTGAGTGTGTCATCTGTCCACTGTCGTCGTGCATACTCAGCTCCTTTCCACCTTGATGCTGTTGTGAATGATAGAGCTGTGTGAGCCTTGGGTGTCTCTG
Organism: Loris lydekkerianus; assembly: GCA_963574355.1. Taxonomy (NCBI): domain Eukaryota; kingdom Metazoa; phylum Chordata; class Mammalia; order Primates; family Lorisidae; genus Loris; species Loris lydekkerianus. The sequence continues at coordinate 21,884 of CAUYPK010002254.1, read as the reverse complement.
GGTTTACGTGTGTGTGCACTACTGGTGGGCGTCTATCCTGACGTCGCCTTGCTGGGCCCTGGGCAGCTGCTCTTAAGCCTAAGGTAATGGACAGGATCAGACCAGCTTCCCCGTGGCGGTCCGCTTGGCACTGCCTGCGGTGTGCATGAGATCTCCTGTCCTGCATCTGCCATTGCTGATGACTTGATGGTGGCATCTCTGGGATTTTCGCCTCAGAGCATGTGGTTTCTTAATCAGCACCCAAATGTTTCTTAAAAAATATTGACAAAACGGTGACCACATGCACTTTCTTGAGTAAAGGAAAATAAACATAGTACTAGTGTTAGAAACTTGTATTTTATGGAAAAAGATATTTTCTATAAGTACAAAGTAAGGCAAAATATCAGACGTGTACACAGGAACGCTTTGTTAGTGAAGTTCTGATTTTACCCTCTTCACCATATATACACTGGAGCAGTTCTGATGACCACACGCAGATTGAGTGGATGGAACAGTTTATAGATTTCATTTTGGTGAAATGAACCATTATTAAGGGATGCAGAGTCACTGACAGTTGAGTGTTGTGAAGCATCTGCAATGACTGGGCTGTAAAGCAGGTGCTGGTTGCAAAGAAATGGGCCTCTGAGCTCTCTACAGCTACCCTTTTAAGGCAGACTTTGAAGAAAATGTTTGAATTGTGTGAAAAAAATGGTAGCTGTTAACTAATTCTCCCTTCTCTGTTTTAAGATAAAAAGGGGTATATGAATTCACTTGCATATGTTCTAATTGGTTTATAGCAGTGGTTCTCAGCCTTCCTAATGGTGCGATGTATTTTCATTGTTACAAAGGGGTCGCGACCCACAGGTTGAGAACCGCTGGTTTATAGGCCCACATATACTCTTAAATTTCTTTAATGAAATAATTTCTCTAATTTTTTGACTCAGTTCATGTATTAGAGTTCTTCAGAGAAACAGTCAGTAAGATGTGTGTGTGTGTGTCCATAACCATCTGTCGAGATACTATGTATTTTAAGGAATTGGCTCATATGACCATAGCCGTGGTTCTCAACCTTCCTAATGCCGCGATGTATTTTCGTTGTTACAAAGGGGTCATGACCCATAGTTTGAGAACCGCTGCTGTAGAGGCTGGCAAGTCCACAGTTTTCAGGGCATGCTGGAGACCTGGGGAAGTGAGTGTTATGAGTCCAAAGGCAGTGAGTGTTCTGTTCTTGGGGGTGGTAACCCTCTGGCTGTTTGGTACTGTGATTTTGTTTTGTTTTTATTTTTTGGAGCTAAGAGCTTGCTCTCTTTATTGTCCAGGCTAGAGCACCAAGGCATCACAGCTCACAGCAGCCTCACACTCTTGGGCTCAAGTGATCCTCTTGCCTCAGCATCTTGAGTAGCTGGGGCTACAGGCTCCTGCCAAAATGTCCAGCTGGTTTTTCTGTTTTTAGTAGTGATGGGGTCTCAGTCTTGCTCAAGCTGGTCTTGAACTCCTAAGCGCAAGTGATCCACCCTTCTCAATGTCCTAGACCAGGGGTCCTCAGACTTTTTAAACAGGGGGGCAGTTCACTGTCTCTCAGACCATTGGAGGGCTGGACTATAGTTTTAAAAAAAAACAAAACTATGAACAAATTCCTATGCACACTGCACATATCTTATTTTGAAGTACAAAAACAAAACTGCAACAAACACAATATTTGAAGAACAAGTAAAGTTAAATCAACAAACTTACCAGTATTTCAATGGGAACTATGGGCCTGCTTTTGGCTAATGAGATGGTCAGTGTCCAGTTCGATATTTGTCACTGCTAGTCGTAACAAGTGATGCAAATGTGCATCAGTTAGTCTAGATCTGGTTGGAGATTTCAGATGTTTCATTCTGGAAAAAGTCTGTTCACAGACATAAGTGCTGCTGAAGATGGCTGCCATTTTGAGGGCATGGTTCCTGAGTTTAGGATCTGTCTCAGAGACGAGAGATGCATAGAAATTAGGAAAGCTGCTTGACTTGAATGTGTCTTTCAGAGAGTCAGAATTCTGCAATTCAGCCAGTTCCATTTGGTAAATCATACCCACATTTTCAATGTCAATAGAAAAAGGGTTACGGAAAAGCTGTATGTCCTGTTGATGGAGATGAAGCTCTGTAAATCTAAATTGGAACTCCTTTTGCAACTTTTCCAGTGAATCCACACGTTTTATTTGGGAATGCAACCAATGGATTTTCCACTAACAGATTTTGGGTTGTGGGGAGATGGCAGAAATTTTCCTCCTTCACTTGTTTGATGAGGAAGCCTAATTTTACTTCAAATGCTTTCACATGTGATTGCATATCACAGATGAGCTTCCCCTTACCTTGAAGTTGCACATTGAAACTATTGAGTAGCTCTGTTACATCTGTCAGAAAGGTAAGGAGCCATTTCCATTCTGCATCATTGAGCTCTGATACTTCTTTGTTTTTTGAAAGCAGAAAAGCTATAATCTATGGAAGTAAGTCATAGAAATGTTTCAAAACTCTCCCTCGACTTAGGCAATGGAGTTCTGTGTGGTACGGGACATCTTCATGGGCAACATTTAGCTCAGACAGAAATTCCTGAAATCTTTGTGGTTTAGTGCATTAGCTCTAATGAAGTTAACACAAGATACCACAGTTTTCATAACAGAGTCCCACATCAGTGATTTACTACACAGCACTTGTTGGTGGATGAGGCAGTGTGTGGCTATTGGATGAGAATGGTTAAGTTTGTCCATCTTTTGGTTAATGCAAGCAATTACTCCTTTCTTAGACCCCACCATGCTAGAAGCACCATCAGTTGTTGTACTGGCTAGTTTTGCCCAGTTCAGCTTCAAACTATTCACAGTTTGGCAAACCTGTTCATAAATATCCTATCCTATAGTTGTTTCTTTGATGCTTTGCAGTGCAGCAAGCTCTTCTGTGACTTTGAAATAGTCACTTATCCCACAAATAAAAATTAGAAATTGTGCAGAATCACAAACATTACTTTCGTCGACCGCCAAGGAAAAATAGGAAAGTTTTTTGCGGAGTTTTGCAAATGCTGATGCAAATTGTCTCCCATTTTTTCAATTCTTGGTGTAACTGTAGGTCCTGAAAGATTCACTGTACTAAATAAATTGGCCTTCTCTGGACACATCTCTTTGGCAACAGAAAGAAGGCATTCTTTAACAAATTCTCCCTCTACGAATGGTCTGCCAGTATACACTATTAGGTTGGCAATTTGAAAAATGGCTCACAGTGATGAAATATTTAGCTGCTTCTGCTTCACAAAAGTATTTTGCTGAGTTGTCAATGTATTTTTCAGTTTTAATATTTTATATTTTCTCACTTCTCCGACCAAACAATCATATTTATCTTTATGTTGAGTTTGATAGTGTCGACACAAATTGTATTCTTTGAACACAGACACTATATTCTGGCATATCAAACACACAGCTCTTTCCTTGTACTGCATGAAAAAGTAATCATAAGTCCACTGTTTTTTGAATATCCAACACTCCAAGTCAATTTTTCTCTTTCTTAATATCATCGTTTCCTAGGGATTCCAAATTGCTATTAGTAAAATACCAATATGTATATATACAGCGCTCCAAAAACAATATACCAGTAATAACTTTGCCCACACAGAGACATATAGACTGCACTGCCCATCAATGCAGTCTGATCAGTGCCCATCAATGCAGTCTGATCAGCGTCCATCAATGCAGCCTTGCCAGTCCACATCATTTCAGCCTCACCAGTGCCCATGTTGGTGGAAGTCCACTTTTACCTCAGGCTCACACTGGTGCGGTGCGGTAACTGGCACGATTACAGAGCTGGTTCCTTCACCACCTTTCCAGTTAACATTACCCTGTGCAAGCCGCACTGTAATCTGTGAACTCGCACAGGAATCTGATCTCATGGGTCTTCTCACTGCAGGAAATAAGAAGGCATGTATGCCTTTTTTCTTCCGAATCTAATGCGAGTTCAGCCATACAAGCATATGGCTGAAATCGCACTGCTCAGAGATGGCAACAGTGTGAACCGGGGCTTACACAGCACACAACATACAACATGATACACAACTGAATAGCAATCAGAATATAAATACAGGGGAGTCAGAGTTCAGCTCACATTCCACACATGCACACTGCGGGCCTGGGACTAGTCGGCTGCTAAGCAGGACAGGCAGCGGCAGCAAAAACAACCGGCAGACCGGATAAATGTCCTTGGTGGGCCGTAGTTTAAGGACCCCTGTCCTAGACTGTTGGGATTACAGGCAGGAGGCACCTCGCCCAGCCTGTTTTCTGTCTCTTGAGAGAAGCCATTCTTCTGGGCGGGAGGCGGACTCTCACCGTGGCCCCTGACTTGCAGCTCTGAGATGGTCAGGGACAGAGAGCGTCTTTTGTGTGCTTACCCACCCTCCACCCTCGCCATGTCTTCTTTAGAGAACTGTCTATTAAAGTCCTTTGCCTATTTCCAGTTGGGCTGCTTGTTTTTTCTGTTGTTGAATTTGAAGAGTTCTCTATACTTTCTGGATATGATTACTTATTAGCTACATGATTCACAAGTATTTCCCCCATTCCATGTGCTGTCTTCTTACTCTGTTGGTAATGTCTTGATGTACAAAATTAAAAAAAATTAAGACCGGGCATGGTGGGTTATGCCTGTGAGGCTGAGGCATGTGGATCCTCTGAATTCACAGGTTGAAGCAAGAGCAAGAGCGAGACCCTGTCTCTAAAAATAGCTGTCCCAGCTACTAGAGAGACTGAGGCAGGAGAATCCCTGAGCCCAAGAGTTTGAGGTTGCTGTGAGCTGTGATGCTACAGCATTCTACTGGGGGTGACAAAGTGAAACTCTGTCTCAAAATTTAAAAAAAAAAAAAATTTTTTTTTGCAGTTTTTTTGACCAGGACACCTCTGGCATATGGGGCCGGTGTTCTACTCTTTTGAGCCACCCAAAAAGAACATTTTTATGAAGTCCAGTTTGTTTATTATTATTTTTTTATTGTTGTCTGTGCCTTTGTTGTCATATCTGAGAAATCATCCCCAAATCCAGTGTTGTGAAGTTTCTGCCCTATGTTTTCTTTAAGAGTTTTATTGTTTTCGGTCTTACCTTAGGTCTTTGGTGTTGAGCTGCTTTTGTACGTTGTGTAGCTGTGGGTGTTCGGATTTCCTAACATTGTCTGTTAAGAAGACTGTCTTTCCCCCCTGGGTGGCCTTGGCACCCTTGGCAGAAATCATTCGACCCTATATTGTGCAGTTGGTTTTTGCATATTAATCTTGGAGTTGACAATTTTCCCTTAGTTATTAAACTCACTTAATAATTTCAGTAAATTATCTGTAGATTTCTTTGTATTACATCATACTATCTATAGACAATGAGTTTGTTTTTCTGCAGTCCGTATTTGTATGTATTTCCTATGTTATTGCTTCAACTGAGACCTCTCCTGTGATTTGAACGTAAGGATTGATGTCTAATTCCTTGTCTCAGTGGGAAGCTTCTCACATTTTGCCATTAAATATGATATTTGCTGTGAAATGCTGTTTGGTTCTCTTCCTCATGTTGAAGACGTTCCCTTCTCTGTTTGCTAAACATTTTATTTTTTTTGAGACAGAGTCCTATGTTGTCCTTGGTAGAGTGCTGTGGAGTTATAGCTCACAGCAACCTCAAACTCTTGGGCTTAAGTGATTTTCTTGCCTCAGCCTCCGGAGCAGGTGGGACTACAGGCACTTGCCACAATGCCCGGCTATTTTTTTGTTGTTGTTGTAACTGTAGTTGTCATTGTTGTTTCGCAGGCCTGGGCTGGGTTTGAACCCACCAGCCCCGGTATATGTGGCTGGTGTCCTAACCACCGAGCTATGGGCTCTGAGCCTCGCTAAACATTTTTTTAAATTAAATCATAGCTGTGTACATTAATGCAATCATGGGGTACCATGTGCTAGTTTTATATACAGTTTGAAATACTTTTATCAAACTGGTTAACATAGCCTTCATGGCATTTTTTTAGTTACTGTATTAAGACATTTATATTCTACATTTAGTAAGTTTCACATGTACCCTTGTAAGATGCACCATAGGTGTGGTCCCACCAATTACCCTCCCTACCCTCATCCCCTCCCCCCTTTAAATATTTTTATCATAAACTGCTAAAGCCATTTGAACTTTGGGTTTTTTTTAGGGGAGAATGTCTATGGTTTCAGTTTATTTAATAAGTTACAAAACTTCATATTTTCTGTTTCTTCTTTCATCACTTTGGGTTAAGTTGCGTTTTTTTTTAAAAATTGAGACAGAGTCTCACTTTGTTACCCTGGGTAGAGTGTAGTGGTATCATAGCTCACAGAAACCTCAAATTCTTGGGTTCAAGTGATTCTCTTTCCTCAGCCTCCTGAGTAGATGGGACTACAGGTGTTCGTCATAATAATGCCCAGCTATTTTTAGAGACAAAGTCTCACTCTGGCTCAGGCTGGTCTTGAACCTGTGAGCTCAGGCAGTCTACCTGCTTGGCTTCCCAGAGTGCTAGGATTACAGGTGTGAGCCACTGGGACAAGTTGCATTTTCTTTTCTCTCTCTTTTTTTTAGTCAGAGTCTCATTTTGTCACCCTCGGTAGAATGCCATGGTGTCACAGGTCACAGCAACCTCCAGCTCTTGGGCTTAGGTGATTCTCTTGCCTCAGCCTCCCGAGTAGCTGGGAATACAGGCGCCTGCCACAATGCCCGGCTATTTTTGTTGCAATTACCACTGCTGTTTTAGCTGGCCAGGGCTGGGTTCAAACCTGCCACCCTCAGTATATGGGGCCGGCACCCTACTCACTGAGCCATAGGCGGTGCCCCAAGTTGCATTTTCTTGACACTTACCAATGTTCATGTCTTTTTTTTTTTTTAGACAGAGTCTCACTCTTTTTTTTTTGTAGAGACAGAGTCTCACTTTACCGCCCTCGGTGGAGTGCTGTGATGTCACAGGACTCACAGCAACCTCTTGGGCTTCCGTGATTCTCCTGCCTCAGCCTCCCGAGCAGCTGGGACTACAGGCGCCCATCACAACGCCCTGCTATTTTTTGGTTGTAGTTCAGCCGGGGCTGGGTTTGAACCTGCCACTCTTGGTATATGGGGCCAGCGCCCTACTCACTGAGCCACAGGCGCCACCCCACTATGTTGCTCTTGGTAGAGTAACATGGTGTCATAGCTCACAGAAACCTCAAACTCTTGGGCTCAAGCTATTCTCTTGCCTCAGCTCCCAAGTAGCTGGGACTATAGGTGCCCGCCACAATGCCCTGTTATTTTTAGAGGTGAGGTCTCGCTCTGGCTCAGGCTGGTCTTGAACCTTTGAGCTAGGGCACAGCACCTGCCTTGCCCTCCCAAGTGCTGCGATTACAGGTGTGAGCCACTGTGCCCAATCTCTGTTTGGTTTTGACATCGGATATATGCACCTTTTCATTTTCTCTTGAGTAATTTCGAGTGTGTACTAATTTCTTTCCGAATAATTAATTTTTGACCTTGTTAGTTCTCAGTGTTGTATTTTTTTCTACTTTATTACCTTCTGCTTGTATCTTTATTATTTTGTTTCTTCAACTTTCTTTGGGTTTTCTAGAGTCTTTTAAATTCTTCAGATGAATTTTCTTTGCTTTTCTCCTTATTTTGTTCCAAATATCTTTATTTAAAGCTATGACTTTCTGAGAATTGCTTCAGTGGCGTAACACATTTCAAAGGTAGCTCATGCTGGCAGAGTCCCTGCCTTGCTCAAATGTGATGTGGTTCTGGTCCCTTCTGATGGTAGGTGTGGGTCCACCCTCTTCCCAGACAGCTGAGCTGCTCACCTCTCTGTTGGGGGAGGGAGGGAGGAATGCTTTGCTGTCCTGAAGCCAGAGGTAGGGCGGATGCTGGCTTGGGTCTTGGTGGAGCTGCGGGGTCATGGCAGTGGCCATTTGTCCAGAAGCTTGGCTGGGGGCGTGAATGCCACCGCCACACACAGGCGCCATGGTATTTTGTGTCGATTGGCTGCTGTGCCCTTGCCCACTTTGTGCATCTCAGAGCACAGCAGCAGCACTCATGTGAGGTCCCCCCCCCCCCCCATGTGAGGTGAAGGGTAGAAAGGCAGCGAGCATTATCCTGGCACTGTAAACAGAGCCGCACTCCCAGCTGAGGCATTCCAGGGAACAAGGATTCTTGGGTCCCCACTCTGGGACTCCTGACAGACAACGTGTTTCACCTCTCCTCTTGCCTTACAGATTGTGACGTCTGCGTCCACAGACCTTCAGGATTACACCTACTACTTTGTCCCAGCACCCTGGCTGTCAGTCAAGCTGCTGAGGCTGCTGCAGTGCTACCCACCCCCAGGTAATGGCCCTGCTGCCAGGCGCGGCTGCTGCCTCAGCCTCTGCCCGGGGATTCATTTAGTCCAGAAGGGAGTTGAAACCCACATCTTGTCCTGGGGCCCCTGCTGTTGCTGCCACCCACATCTTGGCTTTCACAGAATAGCTATTGAGGTTGGGTTTGTCTGTGCTTTTGTGGAGTGTCAGATCTGTGCAGCTTTTTTGAGGCACTCTTTTTAAATTAAAACTTGAAACTATTAGGAAATTGTATCCTAAAATTTCAGTCATCAGTATAATGCTTCTGTACATGTCAAAGCTACTTTCATGTTTATCTTTCATCCTGAGACATTCCATGTGACTCCTAAGGTACATGTCTAGAAACAGAATTTCTTGGTGGATATTATATATTAAAATTGTCACATATTCCAAGTCACCTTCTACAGAGATTACTTTGTTGTTCCAACCTTTGTATTTTAATGTTTTATTTTTATTGAGATAAGAGTTTCACTCTGTTGCCCTCAGTAGAATGCTGTGGCGACACAGCTCACAGCAACCTCAAACTCTCTGGCTCAAGCAATTCTGTTGCAGTTTTTGGCTGGGGCCAGGTTTGAACCCTCCACCTCCGATATATGGGGCCAGCGCCTGGCTTAAGCAATTCTCTTGCCTCAGCCTCCCAAGTAGCTGGGACTACAGGCACCTGCCATAACGCCTGGCTGTTTTTTGTTGCAGTTGTCATTGTTTAGCTGACCTGGGCGGGTTTGAACCCGCCAACTTTGGTGTATGTGGCTGGCACTGTAACCACTGTGCAATGGGTGCGGCGCCTTTAATGTTTATTTTCATATAGAGTGTTTTCTTTGTAACTTTCTGTATTAAACATCTTTTGATCTGAAGTAGAAACACTGGCCATGTTGAGTTGGGCCCCTGTGCCTCACTGGATTGAAGGGGCTTCCCACTGAGCTGGGGCTGGAGTTTCTGACTTGATGTGGTTTGCAGAATCTCCACCCTCCTCAGTCCTCACAGGGTGGTTCCCGGCCATTCTCCATGGGTGGTTTTGCTGCAAGCTGGATGTGCTGCTGTTTTTTTAGTAGATACGTTGCATGAGCTTTTTCTGATATCCTGGTATTTTGTTGGTTTCTCATTCTTTTTTGGTTCATTATCTTCTTCTGGTTCTAGTAGAACCCTAAAATTCTTTGTTTCTTTTTGAGAGAGATTCTTATTTTGTCACCCTCAGTAGAGCACTGTGGCATCATAGCTCACAGCAATTTCCAACTCTTTGGGCTCAAGCGATCCTCTTTCCTTAGCCTCTGGAGTAGCTGGGACTATAAGTGCCTGCCATAACACTCAACTAGTTTTTCTGTTTTTAATAGAGACCAGGTCTCGCTCTTACTTAGGCTGGTCTTGTACTCGTGAACTCAAGTGATCCCCCTGCCTGGGCCTCCTAGAGTGCTAGGATTATAGGTGTGAGCCACTCTGCCCAGCCCAATTGTTTCTGTTTAAATTACTGTTTACGTTTTCTGTTTCTCTTAGAATTATCTCAGGTAGAGAAACCTTTTGTCCCCCTTTTCCTCACACTTTTTTATGATGCATCTTATTGTGTCTCTCAGATTTTATTTCTTCTAGATTTGTGTAATTTGTGTCTCAGCAGAGCATTCTGTGTGTCATTTGCATTGAAGTCTTTGTGCAGTTACTGTGGCTGCTAAGCCCTCTGACGTCAACGTCATGTGGACAGGGACACTTACCACCCGTTTTCCTACGGTTTTGTGAATACTCTCACCTGTGTACTCAAATGGGGATAAACCGTAATCAAAGTGGAAGATGTGCAGTGTGTCGGGAGAGCCTCTTCTCTGAGGTGTGCAGCCAGGACAGGGGTGGTGGGTCTGGGAGCCTGGCTGGCACCTTTCTGTTTCGCCCAGAAGACCCTGCGGTACGAGGCCGCTTGACAGAGTGCCTGGAGACTGTCCTGAACAAAGCCCAAGAACCACCAAAGTCAAAGAAAGTTCAGCACTCAAATGCAAAGAACGCTGTGCTCTTTGAGGCCATCAGCTTAATCATTCACCATGATAGGTGAGTTGCCTGCCACGGGAAGGTCACCTCCTGAAAACCTGTGCTTCTCTTCTTGCTGACATTACATGGAGTGAGCAGGGTGTGTCTACACTTATCCTTTCTGTGGGCCTGCAGTGTGCTTGGCCTTCCCTTCCTTCTGAGCTGTGTGCCTGTGCCCGTGCCCGTGAGCTCCCTCCTGTCCTCCCTTCTCCAGCCTGGCGTGTCCTCCCTGGTCTCAGAGTCACCACCACTGCTTTGCTAGTTGTGCTACCTCCAGAGCCTTTCCTGCTCCCTGGCAGCTCCGCTCCTGCCTGGCTCCTCACATCATCCTACAGAGAGGAGGGGAAAATGGCTGTGGCTTTCCTGGGGCACGAGCTTTGTTCTCTGTTGGTCTGGGCAATCCTGGGCAGTGGTACAATAGCCATGTCTGCCCATATACAGCACAGAATAGGTGAGGCGGTGGGTATTGGCTCGCCTGGGCGGGCTCCCTCCTTGCTTTTGCTGCTCAGCTCCCATGGTACACACGCCCCTCCCCCCCAATGTTCTTGCCTGCTTTAGGGTTCTATGAGTGTCACAGCACGGCTTGCAGGCAGAGCTGTTGGAGACACCCACTGGGCCCTTGTGATGAAGAGCATACCAGGTCGTGGGTAGGCGTTCTCTATGACTAGCTAAAACCGTTTTTCACGACAGTGTCTTTTTACAAAGGTAGTTTCCCAGGACAGTCTGAGAGTTACACTTCAACAGGATTAGAGACTTAAAACTTGGCAGTGTCAGGAAATCTGTCCCTGTTACATGCGTGTGAAGAGAAGCCCTGTCACCAGGAGGCAGCACAGAGCAGGCGGAGACTTAGCTGAGTTCTCTGGCCACTGTACATTCCCTGCCTGCCTCCTCAGTCTCCTCTCAGGGCTCCTGCCCACTGTCCAGGAGGGCTGATCCTGCTGCGGTCACAGTTCTGTCATAGCTTGACCAGCAGTGTGGTACAAGTCCTTCCGTTCTCAGCTCTCTGGAGTTGGTGGGAATCGGCAGAGTTGCTCAGAAAAGCCCCAGAGGCCCATGGTGACTTGTGGGCAGAGTGATGCAGAACCACCAGAAGAGTTTGAGGGATCCTCGTCTCGGGCAGCATGGCCGGAAACTCACCCCCTTTCCCTCTACGCAGCGAACCCAACCTGCTGGTGCGCGCCTGCAACCAGCTGGGCCAGTTCCTGCAGCACCGTGAGACCAACCTGCGCTACCTGGCCCTGGAGAGCATGTGTGCGCTGGCCAGCTCTGAGTTTTCCCATGAGGCTGTCAAGACGCACATTGACACCGTCATTAATGCCCTGAAGGTACGTGCACTGAGAAGTGCTTACTCCCCCAGGGGCCTGGGCCCTCCTGCAGAGCTCGGCAGGACAGGGCACTTCATGTTGACACAGACTCCTCTCAGGACTGAGCTGGCGCCGTCTCCACCCTACCCTGAGGTCCTGTCTCAGCTCAAGGCCAGACTGCCCTGCTGCGGTCAGAATAGCCCTGTTCTCTGATGGGCAGTGTGTCTCTGCTGTGGAAAGGTCACGATGTGTGGCTTCACATAATAGAGTCCTGACAAATATTTTAGGAAATAAAAACAATTCTTTTTGGTAGAAAGATGAAATATATTATTTTTTTTACCTCTAAGAAAATGCCTGTTTTGCAAAGGGAAATGTACTTTTTTCAAGGATTAAAATTCCAGAGTCAGAAGAGCCCTGTAGGCTCTTTGTCGCCTGTGATCCAGTGCACATCCCTGTCAGCACAAGTGCACAAGTGCACAAGGAAACGGAAGGCAGAAGGGACACTTAGGACACTCTGCGCCCGTACCTGTGGCTGCTCTTAAACACTAGGGCCGAAGTGATCCTCCTGCCTTGGCCTCTTGAGTAGCTAGGACTACAGGTGCCCACCACCATGCTGGGCTAATTTCTCTGTTTTCAGTAGAGACCGGGTTTTATTTTTGCTCTGGCTGGTCTCAAACTCCTGAGCTCAAGCAATCCACCTCCTTGGCCTCCCCGAGAGCTGTGATTATAGGTATGAGCCACCGCCCCCAGCCTGGGTGCTTATTTTGAACAAGAGTCTATTGAGGGGTTTGGCCTCTTGGGGTTAGGTCACCACCCATTGCTATTAGTGCCTGCTCTGTTCTTCACTGGTGAGTGTCCAAGGATAGCAGTAGTAGCCTTCAAAGTGTTCCCCAGACCTGCATTGGGGCTGCAGGCCCTGGTGCATCATGTGTCCTGTGTAGGCCTTAAGCTGCGTTCTTGGGTAAAGTGAGAGAACCTGCTTTGTGACTAGCTCCCTGGCGACTCGGGAGGTGCTGTTCTGTGACCACACAATGGAGAAGCCTGACGATCATGCCAGGGTACTGTGGTCAGGCCTAAGAGAAGCTGGCCAGGGATGAGTGAGCAGATGGATCTTTATTCTAGGCCTTCTGGACCTGTTTGGACCGAGTGTAGAGATCGAGGGGGGAAAGTGAGTTGGGGGTGAGGGGCTCTGTGTGTGCGGGGCGTATTGTCTACCAGACACAGACCGTGAGTGAGGGGAAGTCAGAGGGCATTGGGATGGGGCTGTCCTGCCTGTCTGGGTTGGAGTATCTGCATATTGGTGTAGTGGATGCAGCACCCACCTGGCCTATGCCTCATTCCCCCAGACCGAGCGGGATGTGAGTGTGCGACAGCGGGCTGTGGACCTCCTCTATGCCATGTGTGACCGCAGCAACGCCCAGCAGATTGTGGCTGAGATGCTGAGCTACCTGGAGACGGCCGACTACTCCATCCGAGAAGAGATCGTGAGTCCTGATGGCCTCCGTCAAGCCCTGTCCGGCTGCAGATGTGGCTGCAGATGCAGGGTCTCCTTTGTGTTATTTGGTTCTGCTCAGCCAGCTTGACAGGAGCACCCCTGGATCCCAGATGAAAGGCCCCTTGGCCTCAGCTTTTCAATCAGCACTTCCAGGAGAGCCTTTCTGTCTGCACAGTAATGGAAGTGCCCACTGTTCGTGGACTGTCTTTGCAGTGCAGTGACCCTGTGTACCTCCAGGTCTGAGCTGAGCTTTGGGTGTCATGTCCTGCGTATTTCTTGGTGTCTCTAGGGAGGAAGGCTCTAAGCCACAGCTTAGTTGACAGTGTTGGTTTGTCATTGCCATGGTAAGTGCACACACCTGCCAAGCTGTATATATTCAGCAAACTCTTGTGTGTAAGACTGAACGTAACCCAGAGGGTGAGGGAAGAATTCATGATGACCACATGGCCAGCAGAGAAGAGGGCCTGAGCTATCTTTGTTGTGCACTCAGCTGGGGGGTGGGGTGGCCTCTTAGTGTCCACTGTTATACAGACTGTGGGAGTCGAGTGGGGAAGCCACCAACACATTGTTCTACATTAGAAAATTGGGTTGGCTTTTTTTTTTTTTTTCTTTTTAATTGTTAAATCATAGCTGTGAACATTAGTGCAATCACCCGTACCCATTGGGTTGGCTTTTGTCTTGTCACTAGCTAGGACCACAGCCTCTCCATTGTAAGAAAAGCATTTTCTTTTTTCTTTCTTTTTTTTTTTTAAGAGACAGGATCTTGCTCTGTCACCCAGGCTGGGGTGCAGTAGTAATATCATAGCTCCCTGTAGCCTCTTATCTCCTGGGCTCAAGTGATCACCTGCCTCAGCCTCGTGGGTAGCTGGGACAATAGGAGCAGGCCACTATGCCTGGCTAATTAAAACTTTTTTTTTTTTTTTTTTGAAGAGATGGAATCTTAGTAGGTTGCTCAGGCTGCTCTTGAATGGCTGGGCTCAAGAGATGCTTTCATCTTTGCCTTGCAAATTGCTGGGGTTATAGGTTTGAGCCATTGTGTCAGGTTGAAGACCATTTTCTTGTTTGTCTTTTTGGGGAACAAAGTGCAACTTGGGCTCCTTGGAAGCTTTGCTGCAGGTGACAGGATTGCCCTGAGTGGGGATGTGGTTGTGCTGGTGGGGTGGGACCTGTGGTCCTTCAGAGTTCTTTTATTGAACGAGGCTCAAGTGTTGGTGCCTCAGTGATGAGAGTTAGGTTTAGCACTGCCTGGACCTCAGAACAGCATTGCAATTGCCCACAGCGGGGGGTGCTTTCCGTGGAGCCCCTTTAGTGGTAGACTGCTGACCATGAGCCTGGTGGGGAGGGAGGCTCCAAGGGCAGGGACTGGGTGGGAGTGTGGGAGTCTGCTGGTCAGGTGGCCTATCCGCCCCAGCCAGTGCTTTGTATTTGTTCTGGGCCCCTGTGGTGGGTGGGTTAGCTCTGGGTGTCTTAGAGGCAGAGGTGTGAGCTTTTCATTGTTGTCTTTGGGCATGGAGAATGAGACACGTACTGTCCAGCTCAGGGCATATTAGTGCATATTGTCTGGGTCTGGAGGTCCAGACTGGGGCCAGACCCACTCTCTGCTGCAGGCTGGCACATCCCTTTCTTGGAGGGACAGACTGAGCAGCACCCCTGATCTCTGTGTGTTTTGGGGGAATGACTGGAGGGAGTACCCATACCTGGAGGCCTTAGAGGGCTTCTTGTGGAGGTGGTAGTAGCCTGCTCAAGGGTCAGCAGTGGTGCTGAGGCCACTGGGAGGGCTGCAGAGGGCCAGTGTGGCTCTGAGGGGCCCCATGTGCACACTGTGGGCTGGAATGGGGCTTAGAGGCAGTGTCTTTGGAATGGTGTGCTGGAAGTGTCAGAGTTGGTTTGGGGACTGCAGGCTGCAGGTGGGGGCCCTGGGGTTGTGGTCAGGAGCACCAGAGGGGCCGGCTGGAGGGTGTGGGTGGACATAGTGGGGCACGGGATGAAGGAGTGGAGGGTCTCTGTGAAGGGTGAAGGGAGACAAACAGGGCCTGGGGGTACCACTGTTTGAGGGGAGGGAGGAGAAAAGGGACTGCCAGGTGAGGCTCCCGAGGGAGACCAGGTAGAGCAGGAGGGAGCACCAGAGTGGCGCTGCCCCAGGGCTGGGCCCTTTGGAGGGTGAGGGACTGCAGTGGGCTGGCCTGGGTTGGAGCCTGCAGGCAGCTCCCATGAGGGTGGCGTTGTCATATGAGGCTCCTGTGTGCTTTGCTGCAAATGGCCTTTGGTCTCTCACTGGTGGGCATGCTGCCATCCTCAGGTAAGCCAGTGACTTAGACTCTTGGGGCTCTGGGCTCCTCTGGAGACCTATGAGAACCCCTGTGCATCCCAAGCTTTTGTAGAGATGACTAGGTCCTTCTGAAGCCCTTGCTCAGACTTTCGGTGACAGCTGGATCTCAGGATAGCTGATGGCGTGTGGGTACCTGTCCTAAGCAGCCTCCCCACAGGTGCTGAAGGTCGCCATCCTAGCCGAGAAGTACGCGGTGGATTATGCCTGGTATGTGGACACCATCCTGAACCTGATACGGATCGCCGGTGACTATGTGAGTGAGGAGGTGTGGTACCGAGTCATCCAGATCGTCATCAACCGAGATGATGTGCAGGGCTACGCTGCCAAGACCGTGTTTGAGGTGAGGCCCAGCAGGGTGGGGAGCCTGTCTGGATGGCGGTGCTGGTTTCCGGGGGTATTCCTGGGCTCCCTTCTAGTGCTTCCTGGAGATTCTGGGTCTTCTGCTTCTGAGGTCCTTATTGACCCTGTTTCTTCTCACACTAATTCCCAAACTTTGGCTTACAAGAGACCACTAGAGAAAGCAGCCCAGCCCCGTGCCTCACACTGTCCTTGTGTGCCTGTCCCCAACACCCCCTCTTAGAGCTAGTGTCCCTGATGTGCATAGGACATGGAAATGCTGATCAGCAAGGGCGGGGCTCAATTGGGGACAGGACACCCTGCACAGCGGCTGCACGTGGCCCGAGCAGCTGCTCACGTGTCAATGATTTTGCAGGCCCTTCAGGCCCCAGCGTGCCATGAGAACCTGGTCAAAGTGGGTGGCTACATCCTGGGGGAGTTTGGAAACTTGATCGCTGGGGACCCCAGGTCCAGGTAAGAGACCCTGGGGGCTAGGTTTCTGGCTGGGCCTGCCAGGCTTGGGCGCAGGGTGGCCAGTGTCCTTAAATGGGTGAGATGGCCTGAGCCTCAAGTTGGGCCTCACTGAGAAGTCCAGTAAGGCCACCTCTGTTCTGAGTTGATATTTTATTTTCCTGCAAGCAACA
Source organism: Loris lydekkerianus (assembly GCA_963574355.1). Taxonomy (NCBI): domain Eukaryota; kingdom Metazoa; phylum Chordata; class Mammalia; order Primates; family Lorisidae; genus Loris; species Loris lydekkerianus. The sequence goes on along the minus strand of CAUYPK010002254.1, from coordinate 5,452 downwards.
CAAAAAAGAGTGTAGTTGACAGTTGGTTTCGAATGGCTGACATTGTTAGAGGGCTTTTGCAGTTATATTGGAAACTCGTGAAGGGGGTCCTGGCGAGCATCTGGTCCCTCCCCTGCTGGGGCATGTAGGTGAGTCAGGCCAGCTGATATGTGTCTCCCATTGTCCCCTCCCTGCCCCCAGCCCTCTGGTCCAGTTCAACCTGCTGCACTCCAAGTTCCACCTGTGCAGTGTGCCCACCCGGGCGCTGCTGCTGTCCACCTACATCAAGTTTGTGAACCTCTTCCCGGAGGTGAAGACCACCATCCAGGACGTGCTGCGCAGTGACAGCCAGCTGCGGAACGCAGATGTGGAGCTGCAGCAGCGTGCCGTGGAGTACCTGCGGCTCAGCACTGTGGCTAGCACCGACATCCTGGTAGGCTGGAGGGGCGGGCGGCTGCTGCCCATGCCAGCCTGCTCCGTAGTGTGTCCTGGCGCCTCAAGTTGGGTTTGAGGGTGAAGGGTGTCTCTGGACCAGGCTCTCCCTTTGTTCTTCCCAACAAGGCAACTGTCCTGGAGGAGATGCCCCCGTTCCCAGAACGTGAGTCCTCCATCCTGGCAAAGCTCAAGAAGAAGAAGGGCCCGAGCACGGTGACGGACCTGGAGGACACCAAACGGGAGCGTAGCGTGGACGTGAACGGAGGTCCTGAGCCTGCACCAACCAACACCAGTGCTGCGGTGGGTCCCTTCCCGCTGTGTATTAGGCCCAACAGGGCCCTGTCCCGGATTCCAGACCAACAGGGCATTCACTTGCCAAGAGAGTTTGTCACTAGCTTTCAGGGCGAGCGCTGTGAGCTCTGTGGCTGCCCAGGCTCAGGCCCTTTCCAACACAACACACTCTGTGCTCCCTGGCCACACCCCTGACTGGCCTCCCCAGGGCCATTGTCTGCCTGCTGGACATGTGTCTTCCAGGCGTCTCCTCAGGTCCAGGTCAGCCCTGCATCCTGCCCGTCCCATGTGTTTTAGGGCAGGAGGTTGCCCCCTCTTTTGCAGGACGGCCTTACCCTGGAGGTAGGACGGGTTGATGTGCCTGTTGAGGGGGTTTTCTGTAGTAAGTTGGGTTACAGCTCATTTTCCGTCTGTGTGACCAGAGAAGAATAATTACAAACGTGAAAATCTCCTTTGTTATTAGTTGGTTGAGAAGTGTCATTTTGAGAGTTGCAGTTGTATTTGCTTTCTCTTTCCAACTGGAGTGGGAACTCGAAGTGGGTAGGCATCTAGCCGTCCTGTCAGACCACTGCATGGCCTCCACTCGCTCCCCAGAGGGTCTATCTCTGTCTGGGTTGTGTAGGCTCCACTTGTCCTGGGAACTCTGCAGGGATTTGTTCCCTCTCCAGTGTGGTGGCCCATTGATGGCAATTATGCCACTACCTGTGGCAGATGGCACTTTGTCAGGAAAGGCTCCCATGGTCATGTACCATGGGCAGAATGACCACAGCCTGGAGGTTTTGTCAAGAAGATGTTTCCTAGGCCGGGCATGGTGGCTCATGCCTGTAATCCTAGCACTTGGGAGACTGAGACAGGTGAATTGCCTGAGCTCACAAGTTTGAGACCAGCCTGAGCAAGAGTGAGACCCTATCTCTATAGCCAGGTGCTGTCGCGTGTGCCTGTACTTCACCTACTCAAGAGGCTGAGGCAAAAGAATCACTTGAGTCCAAGCATCTGAGGTTGCTGTGAGCTATGACACCATGGCACTCTACTCAGGGCTGCAGAGTGAGGCTTTGTCTTAGAAAAAAAAGGTGCTTCTGTCTGAGTCTGGGTGCTCTTTGCCTGGCCTTGGGGGGCTACTAGTGTGCCCTGCTGCCTACAGTGTTGCCCTGGCCAACAGTGCCAGGCTGTGATGAGGCCTGTTTTCTCCCACGCCTGACATCTCATCTCCCTTCTCCTCTTCCTGTCTCAGTGTCCTCGGTGCCCCCCAGCCCTGGCTGCCCCCGTGACGCTCTGTTAGTCCTGACAGCTGCTGCACTGGCCTCTGGGTACCTGCTCATTGCCTTCCAGCAATTCAGATCTCATACTGAGTGGGCTTTGGAGTGTAACATAAATGCACATCTTCTCCCATTGTCTTCCCTTCATGCTCGAGTGATGTACTGGGAAGTCAGTTTTCAGATCCTACTCCAGTTCCCACGCGCTCTGTAGAGCTAGTGGCCTGCCCTTGAACTTGTGCCATGGGACACTGGTAACTCGGTGCCTCTTGGTGCCCATCTCCCCCTCTCTTTTGGGCACCATGACACTTTAGTTTTAAAGAGGTCACCAAGGCCATCCTGGCTCCAGAGACTGTTGGTGGGTTGGGTTGGCATAGGGCATGGATTTCTGGAAGCAGAGTGTGCAGGAGGGTTTGTGTATGCTGGGCTGGGCAGGGACTGACCTGGGACGCTGGGATGGCAGCTTCTCTGTGGGGTTCAGGCCAGCAAGAAACAGCAGCAGCTGTGCCCTGCAGAGGGGAGTGTGACTCTGGCTGGGGGGCCTCTGTGGAGGCAGATGTAGCCCCTTAAGGCAGTGTGCAGGGCTGCCTGGCAGCCGGCTTCCAGCAGGTCAAAGAAAACCCAAAGCTTGTCTCAACCTATGAATGGTGCTGGGTGCTCTCCCTTCTCACAGTGGCTCATCCTTTAAGAGGAACCACAAAGGGGCTTTGACAGCTGTTTTGACACTTCTCATCCATCTCCCTTTATTTGGTTCTTATTTGACTTTTATTTATGTATTTATTTTTGAGACTGTTCACAGTAGAGTGCTATGACATTACAGCTCACAGCAACCTCACACTCTTGGGTTCAAGCGATTCTCTTGCCTCAGCCTCCCAAATAGCTGAGACTACAGGTGCTTGCCATAACACCTGGCTATTTTTTCTTTTTTTCTTTTAGAGACAGGGTCTCACTCTTACTTGGGTGGGCTGGTCTCAAACTTGTGAGCTCAAGCAATCCACCTGCCTTGGCCTCCCAAAGTGCTGGGATTACAGGTGTGAGCCACCAGGCCCAGCCCTTATTTGACTTTTTTTATGTGGCTATGAGAAATGAGGAGAACCTGGGCCTCGGGCCTTTGGTCATACGCAGGTTTGCCTAGGGAGGTCCAGGGTGGACTTTGAGGTGGGCCTGGGACTCAGCTTTGGCACTTGACCACGTGGTTTAGGAGGAATCAGGCAGAAGCTGCTGGCTTAGGTATGAGTGGCATGGAGTGAGGGCTCAGCAAGACGACCTGGCAATGAGGGGTGTCCTTGGGGAAAAGCCTCTCAAAGGTTCATGGCTTCAGGCAGTAGGCCCTGCAGCTGTGGGTGGTGCCAGGGCAGGGGCACCTGCCTACTATTGTGTTTTAAAATGCAACATAGTGCACTAACTTTGTATTGATGTGAAAGGGCCTTAGGGTCTGGTCTCAGTTATTATATGAACTGATTTTTTGCATTTATGGATGTCTGGTGGGACAATGAGAAGTCATTCATGATGAGTCTTCAAGGAAGGACGTCTCACATCTGTGTTTTTTGCCTGTGAAGCTCCAGTAGTGCCCTGTGGTCACAGAGGTAATCATGCCCCCTACAGCTCACTGTGCTCTGGCTGGGTGGGAGTGTCCCAGCGCTGAGACCAGCTGTGCAGCATCAGAGTGTGAGCGTCAGTTTTGTGGGTGCAGCAGGTCCTTGTGGTGGACAGCTCAGAGCAGAGCCAGCCCCACCCCTGCTCAGCCCCTTGGTTTGTGGCAGCTGAGGCTCCTGTGTGGTAGACCTTGAACGGTGGGCGAGAGTCATGTCCAGCTCAGTGGAGATGTCACGGTGGCTCTTCTCATGCCTTTGCCCAGGATTGAAAAGTAGTTATTTTTAAAAAGGCATCTATTTTCTCCATAACTGAAACTTAATGACTAAGAATGCACTCTAGTTAGTTGCTTGCTTTTTCATCTTTTAAAACGTACTCTTGGGCCAGGCGTGGTTGCTCACGCCTGTATCCTAGCACTCTGAGGGGCTGAGGCAGGTGGATTGCCTGAACTCATGAGTTTGAGACCAGCCGGAGCAAAACAGCGAGACCCTGTCTCTACTAAAAATAGAAAAACTAAGGCAAGAGGATCGCTTGAGCCCGAGAGTTGAAGGTTGCTGTGAGCTATGACTCCAGAGCAGTCTACCCAGGGTGACAGCTTGAGACTCTGTCTCAAAGAAAAAAACAAAAAAACCTACTCTTGTTTTGGAAACTTACAGTAACGTACGTGGTCTTATTTCTTAAACCATACATATCTTTGTGATCCCTTTTGTGGGAAAAGTTTTTTTAGAACTATTTTTATATTCAGAGAGCGTTTGTGAGAAGATGTAGGCTGTGTTTTTAGTCATATGACATTGTAACTGATGTTTAAAGCTCAGGTGTCTGTAGTCTTGACTCTGGGGTGCACCTGCTTCTAGGAGATGGCTGATATCCTTCACTTACGGGTCACTCACTGAACTGTGTGCGTCCTGGGGGGAGGCTGTGTATGGCAAGCTGTCTGGAGCTGACCAGGCCTGGAGCTGTGTTCTGACACTGTCCTTCCTTCTTTTCCAGTCTACGCCTTCTCCGTCAGCAGACCTGCTGGGTTTGGGGGCACCCCCTGCCCCTGCAGGGCCCCCACCCTCCTCCGGTGGTGGGCTGCTTGTGGACGTGTTCTCAGACTCTGCCTCTGCAGTCGCCCCTCTTGCTCCCGGCTCTGAAGACAACTTTGCCAGGTAGTTGGGTTTCCTTAGTCTTGGAGACAGGACTGGTACCCCTAGCCTGACTTTTGCATGGCCGCAGCCCGCTGAACAGAGGTGGGCAGCAGTGCTCCCTCTTAGGTCACTGCTTGGAAGGCCCCTGGGAACCCTACTGTGTGGGGGCTTTGCTCTGTCACTCTTCACTCTCAGTTGTGGACTGCCACTGCTCTCAGGTCATTGTTCTGAGTCATTGTTCTCAGGAGGGAAGAATAAGGTGGAATAATGTGGTCTCATGCCTGTGACCCAGCCCTTGGGGGCTGAAGCAGGAGGTTTCTTCAGGCTAGGAATTGGAGGCTGCAGTGAGCTGTGATGATGCCAGTGCACACCAGCCTGGGTGACACAGTAAGACTCTGTCTCAAAAGACAAAACAAAACAAAACAAAACAAGGGATACCCAAAAAATAAGCAGCTCCCAGTGGGCTGGTTGTCGGCTACACCTCATCTGTGCAGTGATGTTTGAACCTGTTGTTCGCTATTTTTCAGGCTGCTAATAAACACCTTTGGTAGCTATTTCTTCTTTGCTCTTCACCCCCTTTCTAACCAGATTTAAATTGTTGTATCTTTGCCTTTTAGGTTCTCATCATCTGGTTTTTTTGTTTTAAAGAAATGTTTAGTTGGTTAATCGAGGACTGGTCCTGTAAAGTCCAGGCCCTATGCCTGTGGGGGGGGGGCGGGGCGGGGCGGCCGCCCCCCCGCCCCCCCCCCCCGCGCCCAGCCCGCCCTCACC
>CAUYPK010002252.1:0-31967 GCA_963574355.1 Loris lydekkerianus | reverse complement strand
TTTCAGATCTCTAAGTGTTCTCCATATATCTTTCCAAAAGGAATATATTAATTTGCATTCCCACCAGCAGTGCAGAAGTGTTCCCTTCTCTCCACATCCACGCCAACATCTCTGGTCTTGAGATTTTGTGATATAGGATAGTCTCTCCCCCAGTGTATTTTCTTGTTTTGTTCATCAAAGATTAGGTGGCTGTAAAATGTTAGTTTCATCTCCTGGTTTTCTATTCGGTTCCATATGTCTAAGTCTTTATTTTTGTGCTAATACCATGCTGTTTTTATCACTATGGCTTTGTAGTACCTCCTAAAGTCTAGTAGGCTGATATCCCTGGCATGGTTTTTATTAATAAGACTTGCCTTAGCTATATGAGGTTTTTTCTGGTTCCATAAAAAAATGAAGAATTATTTTCTCCAAGTCTTGAAAGTATGATGTTGGTATTTTAACAGGGATAGCATTGAATCTGTAGATTGCTTTGGGAAGTATAGACTTTTTAATAATGTTAATTCTTCCCATCCATGAGCATGGTATGTTCTTCCATTTGTTAATATCTTCTGCTATTTCTTTTCTTTGAGTTTCACAATTTTTTGTAGAGGTCCTTCACCTCTTTTGTAAGGTATATTCCTCAGTATTTCATTTTGTTGATGCCACTGTGAAGGTGATCTTGTCCTTAATTAGCCTCTCATCTTGGCTGTTATTGGGGTATACAAAGGCTACTTACTTGTTGACATTAATTTTTATCTCCTGAGATATTACTGTATTTTTTGATGACTTCTAGGAGTCTTGTGGTTGAGTCTTTGGCATTCTCTAAGATCATATCATCAGCAAAAAGGGAGAGTTTGACCTCCTCTTTTGGAGGTCCATTTACCATCATATCATCAGCAAAGAGGTAGAGTTTGACCTCCATTTGGATGCCCTTTATTTTCTTCTATTGTTTGATTATATTGGCTAGAACTTCCAGCAATATGTTGAATAGTAGTAGCGATAAAACCTTGTCTGGTTCTAATTCTGGTAGTAGAATAGTAGTAGTGATAAAACCTTGTCTGGTTCTAATTCTAAGTGGGAAAGCTTTCAGTTTTACTCCATTCAGTAAAATATTAACTGTGGGTTTGTCATAGAGCCAACAATCCTTTATATCACTGGGCAACAGAGATTAATAGAACCTTTTCTAAAGAAGACAGATAAATGACTAACAAACATATGAAAAAATACCCATTGTTCCTAATTATTAGAGAAATGCACATTAAAACCACCCTGCAATACCATTTTACCCCTGTGAGAATGGCCTACATGACAAAATTTAAAAACTGCTGATGCTGGTGTGTATGTGGAGAGAAGGGAATACTTCTACACTGCTGGTGGGACTACAAACTAATACAACCTTTTTGGGAGGAAGTATGGAGAACCCTCAAAGAACTCAAGCTACACCTTCCATTTGATCCTGTAATCCCACTACTGGGCACCTATCCAGAAGCAAAAAAATCCTTTTACCATAAGGCCACTTGCACTGAACTGTTTATTGTAGCTCAATTTACAATTGCCAAAATGTGGAAACAGCCTAAATGTCCACCAATCCAGGAATGGATTAACAAGCTGTGGTATATGTACACCATGGAATACTATTCAGAGTTTGATGAAAGTATTTTAAATTGTATATGAAACCAGCACATTGCACCCCATAATTAAATTAATGTACATAGCTATGATTTAAAAATTAAAAAAAGATGGAGAGTTTACATCTTTTGTATTAACCTGGATGGAAGTGGAACACTTTATTCTTAGTAAAGCATCACAAGAATGGAGAAGCAAGAATCCTATGTACTAAATTCAAATATGAGGACAATTAATAATGTAGTACACTTTGGGGGGTGGGGGAAGGATGGAGGGGCATGGGGGGGTCACGGTGTGTGACACACAATTGTAAGAGGGACACATTTACCTAACAAATGCAGTTAGTGTTAGCTTGTTCTTTGTACTCTCAATGAATCCTCGGCAATAAAAAAGAAACAAAGAAAATTAAAAAAAAAAAATTACATTTATACCATTTGCTACTACTTAGCTATTTCATTTTTCTTTTCCTATATTGTTTGTGCCTTTAGGTGATAAATTCATTGGAATGTGAGCTATTCCTCATTTTTTCAGAGTTTGTCCTACTTTTTATGCACTGGTTCCTGAATTCTAGCAAAACTAAATGCTACAAACAAGAATGCGGGGTAGGAATCACCTAAAACCTCTCAGGAGAACACAAATTTAGTAATGCATTTTCAAGGATATAAAATTAAATTATGGCTAAGGAGGCTAACCTGAATTTCCTGTTTTATCTTTAACTTTCTGCACAACCTTTGAAAAAATTACCTATGTTCTATGCTTCGGTGTCATACTGGTTCAGACCTTTGGCTATTTGACAGAAGAGTCCTGCTCGAATAGCTGTGAAGGGGCAGTGAAGTTTCATTAGGATTCAGCCATGAATGGCATTCATTTTATGATCCCATCAGTAGTAATTTTATCAATTTTATCTCATCTTTTCTTATTACCATTACAGGGCCTGCTTATCCCACTTCTTGATGTAATATGTTTCAAGGTTTATTTACTAAGATCTTTGCTTTAATTCATCCTAAACATGTTATTCTGATTCCAAGAGTATCCTTTCAATTATTCAGTCTTTCAGGCCAATGAGTATTCAAGAAAAGCTCATGTTATTTAATAAAAAAGCTTTTCATTTTCATATCTCATCAATATAGAGTAGGGAAAATTGCCAGCCAAAGAGTTGGTAATATCAATTCAACAAATGCTAGATTTTAATCCTTTCCTTTTCTGATGCACTAGCAATGTAGGAAAGCCAGCCATCAGCTTTATTTTAAAAATTTAAGAAAAGAAAAAGTTTAGAAAGGCTAAATAGCCTAATTTTCCTAAGGCCAAACAGCTAGACGGCAGAGGCAGCTGTCTATTAATTGTCCGTGAATTCATTCAATAAATAATACTTACGAACACTCTGTTACAGCTACTATTGTAGACACAGGTAGCTTACAGTCTAGTAATTCTAAAACTCCTTATCACACCATGTTCCCTTAAACAAATCATGTTCTGCTTAATATGGATCCTTTCTACTCTTAGACAACTGATAATATTTTACATTATTTTTTATTTTAAAATTTATTTAAAATAGTACTTTAAATATTATTCAATTGTTTCTTTATTAAAAGGAAAACAACAAATGAGCTGCCTTCTGTGTATAAAATACACTGGTATATAGCATATCAAAGCAAGAAACACAGGTCATCTGATTTTTTGCCGCTATGAATTTGCAACAATTTGTATTTTCACTAAGGCCATTGTTCATGGAAGTTACACCCTGTAGGAGGGACAAAGGGCGCGTGGCTATTCACGAAATGATATGGACTTTGGTATTAAAGTTGAAATTGATTATTGGTTCTTTCATTTATTGATTGCATGAGTCAGGACAAGTTACTTAAATTTTGAGAACTTCAATGCTTTCATTTGGTAAATTATAGGTAATCTCACCTTCATAAAGTTGTGAGAGAATCAGAGATATATAAGATAAACCTAGAACATGGTCTGGACATAAGTGATCAATAAATACTCGTTCTTATAGGGGTGTTCAACCTGTGGGTCACAGATAGCAAACTGATTTTGTGAGGACATTGTTTTGCTTCTCTGTGGTATTGGATATCATGAAAAGTATGCACGGAGTTTTTTTTTTCAATCACTTTAATTAATGTTTGTGTATTTACTGTGTGTTCCAATACAACTCTTTTTCTTCCAGTGTGTAGCAGAAAAGAAAAAAAAAGTCGGACACTGGCTGGATGGAAGCTGCCATTCTGAAGAACCAGTCTTCCACAAATTGGCACACCACCCAGCAAAGCATTCAGGATTGCAGCACATTGCCAAACCTGTCATGAAGTCACGGATCTATGCTCACCATAATCACCACCAGAAGTGAAAAGAGTTCAGACACTTGACAACCCCTGAACCCTCTCCTGTCTGTGGATCTGCAGCAGTTCTCTGCCTATTTCCTCCCTCCTTGCCATCCTTTTCAGGCACTGTATGATCATCAGTGATCAAAAAATTTCCTAGTATGGCTGATTACTTCTTGAAATATTCCCTTCCTCCTTGCCACTTCTTCATCTCTCAAGGAGCATCCTACTGGTTTTCTCACATCCCGTATCCATCAGGATCATAAAGTAGGATTTGAATTCTATTGTTTTTGGATATCATTCCTTCCTCTTCTCCACCAGCAATGCTGCTCCATTGGAGCTCATGTCTACCATCAGACTGATTTGGTCCACTAATCAGCTACACCTGACTCAAGTATCCTGGTCCTCTTGCTTGCACTGAAATTGCTGAATGAGAAAACAAAGGCAAATGGATGGTTTTCCCTTTAAAAAATATAAACTACTACCAAAAATCTGTTGTAGAACTCATATTTTATTTCAGTTGCCTACCCATTTCTCAACTTGTCTTTATAGCAAACATCAGTGTGGCTGCCTACTCACATCTTCATTTACTGACCTCCGTTCATACATTTGGACAGAAAGAGTAACAATACTCTATCTACTTTATTTCTTTATAACTGATCTATTTTCATACCTCCCCACTTACACTCCCCTCTAAGTAGCAGGCAGAGAGTGGGGTTGTAGAATAAAGTTTGGACCAATCTGGCTCAAAGGTTTAGAATGGTCTAATAAATTCTGTAACAGTCCTTCAGATTTTCCCCAGTCTGTTTGTATAATTGTTCAAACTTCTAATTCCTTCCCATCCTGTTCCTCTTGTATGCAGGGGCTCTACAGGTCTGCATTGGACTCTAATACTGGTCCTTGAATGTGCCCTTCCTGGTAACTGCTAATTCACAGTTGAGCCCCCTGTCTGATTTTTCTGACATCTGCTACTTTCTGCAGCTGATGCATTCATGGTATGGTCAGTTCTGCTATAAGGCTTGTTTTGAAAACACAGTTGATACATTGGGGAACAATGTGACCATAAATCCTGCTTCCATTTGTTCATGCTCAATTTCTTAAGAAAGAAACACTAGAGGAATGCCGAAAAATATACCCAGGAGAATCAAGCCTTGTAATAATATACAAAATACACCCATGCACACATTTCAAACATCTCGCAGCTGCCTCAGTTTCCCCATGCATCACTCCCTTCCTCACCTGGTGCTGCGACTTCCTGTTCTTGCACTACTTCCCAATAACTCACAAGCTACCACCCTTCCAAGGCTCCCTTCCAAAGGTGGATTACAGTTCTTTTTCAAGGTAAAGTGCCATATTTATTGCAGTATTTATGTGTTTCCCAACCATTTACATGTGTAAAATTGTGCATTTTTATTAGCTTCTAAACTTTTTATTTTTCTTTAAGTGTCGCTGGTGCAATTTTTGAGTGTTGTGCCAAAACTACTTCTTCTTTTTTTTTTTTTTTTTTTTTTTCAGTAAGCCTTGCTGGTTTTTATTGGGCTATTTTGCACTACATGGAAATTTTTAGCAACACATTCACCTTGTTACAGCGGAGCTGCTTCAGCCATTTAGCTAGGTGAGGGTCCAGTTGACTCTCCAATATTCAGCTCTCACTGAGACTAAACACTCTGCATTGTCTTTCATCCGCATCATGACTGGACACGATATGGGCTCTCTACTCTTTCTCAGTTCTTTCAACCTCACGGCCCCATAGCAGGTGTGCAGGCATTTTTCCTGCAGAAGGAAAGTCTGGGCAGAAGAATTCCCAGGAGGCTGATCAGACCCTCTGGGTGTCACACCACCACTAACGGAAATAAGTGCAGGGTCACTAGTCACAGCAGGTTTCTCCAAAGAAACCCTACAGGGCAAGATGAGACTCCCGGTACTTCAGGGCTGCGCACATCCTGCGCAGAGGTTCAGGGTGAGGAGCCCGGGCTCGTGCTGTCAAGGTGTTCTTCCTTCAGGCTTCCGCTTGCACATCCTCGGTACACGCCCGTCTATTTCCAGCCCAGCATTCCCCCGGAACTGCTCGTGCACGGCTGTCTTTATTTGACAGGATCTGTCAACAGAGTGTGAAGCAGGTGCCTTCCCTAACTTCACAGTGACTCGCTTATCTCCCGCCGTCCTGGGGGCCCTTTCTCAGCTTGCTTCAGGTCTTCCTCCCCTGGGCTGACCTCTACATTTGGAGTTCCTCGAGCTTCAGATTGATTTGCTTCTCTCTTCTCTGCACTCCCTCCTGTGATGACGTCCTCCATCGCCATCACTTTAGATGTCATCCTATCCACATGAGGATGCTCTCGCATCTGGCCCAGGACTTGTGTCTGATCTCTAGACACATACCCAACTGCCCACTGGTAATCTCTAACTTGGAAATGACGTTTTAAACTTAACATGTCCAAAGCCAGAATCCAGTTTTTCTGGATTTTATCCCCATGACTTCTTTCAGAATTAGACAACTGTTTCCACCCCTGCTGGAATGAACTCTTTACATCATCTCATCTGAACGTCACTGACATCTCCTTAAGGTCTGGCTTGGGTGTGATTATTGGATAGAGACTGTGAAATAAAGGCTTTCCAGGTCTGGAGAACATGTGAATGGCCAGAAAGAATAACAAATAACAGCGACTGTTGGTGGATATATGAGATGAAGTTTATTTCCATATATTGCTGATACAAGTGGGAATTGTTATAGCTTTTTTGCAAAGCAATATAGAATACTTTACCCCTTAGTGCCAGTTCTAGGAATCTCTAACCTAGAGATAAAAAATCAATATATGATGTGTGCATTTAGAACAGCATTGTTTATAGTTGCAAAAAAAAAAAAAAAAAAAAGCAAGCAAGAAAGAAAAACCTGACAATAAAGGAAATGTTATCTATGGGGTAGGAATGAATAAACTGCAATAAAGCCATATCTAAACTTACCATACACCCAATTAAAAATGAGTAAAATTTATATAAGTTAATTTGGAAGGATTTCCATAGTGAACATGAAATTGGGAAAGGGTTTTGTGTCCAATATTATCATGTGTATTTTTTTTTGTGTGTGTGTGTGTGTGTGAATATTTCTAGATGATTATGAAGAATATTAGCTTTTAATAATTCATTATGGCAGTAGGATTTAGGATATTTTTTTTTCTTTTATCTAAGACATAAATACACACACACAGAAAGTTCAGAGACTGCATGTCTCATGTTTATGACCTAGTACTTAACACAATTCTTACCACATATTAGGTCAACTTTAAATAAATATTGATTGGGAAAAAAATGAACAGATTAGTAAGTAAAGAAAGAAATATATATATATATATATTTTTTACCAAGAGAGCTGAGAAATATGTATTTTAAATGAATTTGGATCCCCAAAACTATGTGTGTATATATACACACATAAATATTTTGCTATGTTTTATATTTGTGTGGAGGTAATTGAAAAATGCTTAATTTAAAATGTGTTATAGATGCATTTTTCACAAAATGGCTATTTTTTATGTTTGGAAGATGAATGATATAGGTCATGGCTTGTGGTTTGACGATGGATTAAGACAGTAGGTTAGAGAAATTTCAGATCAAATTTTAATTTTTATCATCGCAGGTGTCAAAGGTCAGATGGAAGACACATTTCTTAACATACTTGACTATTTCTTAGTATTGGATTTGCTAAATAACAGTTAAAGATCAAGAGTTAGGACTAAACCGGACTTGAAATGCCAGATATTTGTCAGAACTTCTAGGAAATTGATGAGATATTCTTGTCTCTCTCTCTCTTTTTTTTTTTTTTTTTTTTTTTTTTTTTTTCAGTTTTTGGCCGGGGCTGGTCTCTTGGCTGCAAACAAAGATGATCTCATCACTATCAGCAGAATTACTAACAAAAAATCAAGGTGCTGCCTGACCTCCAAGAGAGTGAGTCACCTTAGTCAGTAAATGTTTAGCTAAAACAAGGTTTTGGTCAAGAATATATACAGGAAGCCACAGAAAATGTCACACCTCCTAGCTTGAAATTGTGTATTTACATTAACACATGCTTCTCAACAGAGCAACACATGTTTATTCTCTAAGTAATATTTCATTATTCTGATTAATATTTCAGTAAATATTTAATTATAAAATATAAAATATGTGACTATTAAAAGTATTATATTTTATTATAATAGAATAGATACTATCATAATCCAAAATTAAAGTGAAAAGCAAAGCCTTTTTTTGTCAAATAATTTGATTCAGAATGGAGTATATAAATTGAAAAAACAGTGTTTCGGAACCAAACAGATGTGTCTTTGAACTGCTAAGTTGCTCTCCAGCTATATTACCTTAGAAAAGTTGTATAACTTTTGGTGTATCAGTAAATCTGAAGAAATGATACCTATTCATTGTGTTGTGTGGTGTGTGTGTGTGTGTGTGTGTGTGTATAATATAATATATATATAATATATATAAACTTGGTGTATCAGTAAATCTGAAGAAATGATACCTATTCATTGTGTTGTGTGGTGTGTGTGTGTGTGTGTGTGTGTGTGTATAATATATAAATAATACACCCCATACAACATGCCACAGAACATGGAAGAATGTTCTGCACAGAACATGGGAGAATGTAGCAGCTGTCACTTCCCTGAGCATTTGTCTAGTTAAATGTAGTCTGGTAGAGTTGGAGGGTTTTTAAGGATATGAACTTAAGCTAGAGATTTTGTTTGTTTTAGTTTTTATTTGTTTGTTTTGCAAGCCATAAAATTCTGATTAAGTTAAACAAAGGGTCAGGAGAATACAAAGTAGCATAGAGGTGAATGATAAAGCTGGAGAACAGGCCTGGAAATAAGTCAGACAGAATAGGAGCCTGCTTGGCTCAAGGTGTTTGGCCTCACTCAAGAACCACTTAGGAGATTTGTTTGGATCCATCGCCAAGATGAAGGAACGTTACCACTATTTTTTTTTTCCCATCCCATGTAACTTGCTCAAAATTTGGAGCCTGGAGAAAAAGTCCGAATGGCTTACCTTGAGTTATCTGGCCGCCTTTTCGTCTGGGAAAGTCAGGCACTTTCATTTTAGTCTCTATCCACATTACTTGCAAGAAGGAAAAGATAATTTCTCAAACCAAAGCTTGAGCTGTTATGAAGGGCAAAATTAAAATTGATTTATTGCAGTTACCAATTAAATGTTAAAATGAATCAATTAAAATTACAATGTCACTAAGGGGTTTCATAGTGGCCAACACTACTTAGAACAAAGTAGAAAAGCATTGAATAAAATTATTTAGCGGGACAAGGTAAGATTTTAGTATCAAAATAGGGGAGTAAATCAAATACGGCCAGCTGAGCCCCAGAGATGTGGCCAGGGCTATGACACCCCTTTCCATTTCAACTGGATCAGGCTGCTTTATCCTTTGTATTTATTTATTTATTTTTTCATTTTTTCTTTATTGTTAAATCATAGCTGTGTACATTAGTGCAATCGCCTGTACCCATTCTAAGATGCACCATAGATGTGGCCCCACCTATTACCCTCCCTCCATCAAAACCTCCCCCCTCCCTTCCCCTTCCTTGGCCCTTTCCCCATAGTCTTGTGCTATAGTTGGGTTATAGCCTTCATGTGAAAGCTATAGTTTAGCTTCATAGTAGGGCTGAGTACATTGGATACTTTTTCTTCCATTTCTGAGATACTTTGCTAAGAAGAATATGTTCCAGCTCCATCCATTTAAACATGAAAGAGATAAAGTCTCCATCTTTCTTTAAGGTTGCATAGTATTCCATGGTATACATGTACCACAATTTGCTAGTCCATTTGTGGGTCGATGGGCACTTGGGCTTCTTCCATGACTTAGCAATTATGAATTGGGTTCCAATAAACATTCTGGTACAGATGTCTTTGTTATATTGTGATTTTTGGTCTTCCGGGTATAAACCTAGTAAAGGAATTATAGGATCAAATGGCAGGTCTATTTTAGGTCTTTAAGTATTCTCCAAACGTCCTTCCAGAAGGAACGTATTAGTGGGTATTCCCACCAGCAGTGTAGAAGTGTGCCCTTTTCTCCACATCCACACCAACATCTCCGGTTTTTGGATTTTGTTATGTGGGCTACTCTTACTGGGGTTAGGTGATATCTCAAAGTAGTTTTGATTTGCATTTTTCTGATGATTAAGGATGATGAGCTTTTTTTCATGTGTTTGTAGATTTTGCGTCTGTCTTCTTTAGACAAGTTTCTCTTCAAGTCCCTTGCCCACCCTGAGATGGGATCACGTGTTCTTTTCTTGCTAATAAATTTGAGTTCTCTGTGGATTCTGGTTATTAGACCTTTATCAGAGGTACAACCTGAACATATTTTCTCCCATTCTGAGGGCTGTCTGTTTGCTTTACTTGCTATGTTTGTGGCTGGGCAGAAGCTTTTTAGTTTCATCAGGTCCCAGTAGTGTTTGGTACTGCTTCAATTGCCTGGGGAGTCCTCCTCATAAAATGTTCACCTAGGCCTTGAATGTTCCTTCAAGAGTTTTCCCTGCACTTTCTTTAAGTATTTTTATAGTTTCATGTTTTAAGTTTAAACCTTTTATCCAGTGAGAGTCTATCTCAGTTAATGGTGAAAGATGTGGGTCCAGTTTCAATCTTCTACAGGTTGCCAGCCAGTTCACCCAGCACCATTTGTTAAATAGGGAATCTTTTCCCCACTGAATGTTTTTAATTGGCTTGTCAAAGATCAAATAACGGTAAGTAGCTGGATCCATCTCTTGGCTCTCTATTCTGTTCCAGACATCTACTTTTCTGCTTTTGTGCCAGTACCATGCTGTTTTGATCACTTAGTAAACTGTTTCTAAGATTGTCATCTTCCAGAGGAAAGAGGGCCTGTGTCTGTCTTGCCTGCCCCGAGCTCTGGTCCGGTCCTTTCCTTTGCCATCCCACAGCCCTCTGTAAGTACCGTGGTGTGCCAGGCTTGTGCTGCTGGCTTGAGGACAGAGGGGGCTCACAGCTCAGTCTTACCCTTTTCCTGGCCTTCTGCCTGCTGGCGTGTTGTTTGGGCTCACTCTTCCATAGAGACAACTTCTTCCCATTTCTTTTCTTCCCCAAGTTCCAAGTTCCCCTTAAACTTTCTTCCCTTTGAGTTTCTAGGGGAAACTACCCCTGTTCAATTTTAATTCTCCTTGTTGAAATTAATTGTTTCTGCCTGTATGTTTCTACATGCTTGTCTTCCTCAATTAAGCAAATTTCCCCCAGTTTCTTTTAGCTGTGGACTTGTCCGTCTTCCCCCACCCCCAGATGTACATTAGGGGCTCGACTTATCCATGTTTATATAACAAAGTGTAATGTTTCACTTGTAGTCATGATGCCAATAAATCATTCTCTTATATTACTGAAGGCCCAGGGCTTTGCAGAAATGTAATTGCCTTTAATCTCTGCAGGATGGTTTCTTCAGCCTTCTGAAAACCAGTTTGATTCTTAAACCATTTCTAATTGAGATTCTTCCAGTTGATGACAAATGGTGGAGGTAAATGCTGCATGAGGCCTAAGACTTCATCATCTGGAACCGTGTGCTTTTTTTCCCCATAGTACCCACAATTGTCACAGGAGAGGGGTCAAGCTTCTCCCTCTTCTTCCCATCAGGGGTGCATCTGACCTGGGTGCAGAAACTCCTCTTTTTAGGATCCCTGTGGAGGTCTTAAGTGAGATGGTGTGGGAGTTTTGGGTGCAGGTGAGGGTCACTGGTGTGGTGCTGCCATTCTCAGTGGCCTGAAAGGTTATGATACCTCCACTCTGACCTGTTTCTTTGTGACATTTTGTTCTTACCAACAAGGGGAAAGATTTAAAAATATTTCCTTCCTTGTTCATTGATCAATTCCACCAGGATTCAATCTGGCCAGTTGTACAAGGATCCTTTAGTTGACTAGGTTGGCCAGTGGTTTTCCCATGATGGACTCTAATGGCAGTTCCTGGCTGTAAGTCCCAACAAGCCACGAGGCACATGGTCTCATTAATAATATTTATTGTTGGTGGGTTTTCGAACCAATAAGCACCCATACCAATGACATGGTAGTTATGATTATTTATAGGCATTCTTCCACTGGAAAGAAACAGAGTTTTGTGGTGTTCCTTCCCTTCTGCGGAGTAGTTTTCAGCATTTTGAAGAAAGGAACTTTCTTAGACATAGAAACAAAACTTTTGATAAAATGCTTGACTCACAAGCAGTATGAGGTTTCTGGGTTATTTTTTCTTTCCTGTAGGATATGCTTTAACTTCAAAGAAGGGGTTTAGATTTCTAAAGTTTATAATTTTCCCCACTCCAAAGCCTTGGAAAGTGCAGTCTCCCCTTGCACAGCCACGTGTTATGTAGATTTCTGAGAGCAGCCTGGAGACGCGCTTGGTGACTGGTCATTCCTGCGGGAGGAGGTAGCTGCACAGGTCTGCCCTGGTCCTCTAGGCCCACGTCTCTCAGTAGGTCCTCCGGAGCACCAAGCCCCTTAGACCTGTGAAGTGTGGGGCAAAGCTCCGGGAGCACCACTCTGACCCGAGGCCTGTTGGCAGGAAGCCCTAGAGCTGTGTCTGGTGTTTCCACTGTTTTTCAGGCTGAGAACGTGGGTTTGGATTCTCCAGATGTGCTCAACTCCAGTGGTAGAAAGAGCTTTCTGGCTGAATTGTTTTCCTTTCTGACCCGAGTGCCACATTTCTCCTCGCTGTTGGCTTACAATGAAGTAATGAGGCAGGAAGGCAGGCAGATCAGGCCTTAGCCCATGTGGGAGCTGGCAAGTTTGAAATCTAAAATTTGTGATGTGGGCTGGTAGGCCAGAAACTCAGGCAGGAGTTGATGCTGTAGTCTTCCCCAACTCCCATTTTTCTAAGAGATGGGAATCTTACTATGTTGTCCAGGCTGGTCTTAAACTCCTGGGCTTAAGCCCTGTGAGTATCTGGGACTACAGTTATTTGTTACCACACCTTGTGATGCTGTTGTCTTGAGGAAAAGTTTCTTGTTCCAGGAAACCTTAGATTTTGTTCTTAAGGGCTTCAGCTGATTAGGTGAGGCCTACCCACACCATCTAGGGTAATCTACTTAAGTCAACTGATTGTAGATGTTAAGCACAAGTACAAAATAATTAACTAATTACGGCAACACCTAATTAGCATTTGATTGAATAGCTGGGTACTATATCCTAGCTAAGTTGACACCTGAAACTCACCATCATACCATAAGTGAAGCTGCAAGAAAAAGGAGAGGAAGGCCGGATCACTGTTGTGGTATGGTGGGAAGGAAAGAGGGGGAATGAGTATGGTGACATCAGAGTGGTGATGCTCAGACTGGGGAGCAATGAAGAAAATCTACTCAGCCGGGATACATACGTCCATTTGGATTGTTGAAGGTGTTTTCTATTAAAAAACAAATCCTTGCATTTCTAAGATCAAGGCCAGTAACCTTTTGCAGGAGAGAGGCAGACAAAGTTCTGAGTTGTAAAATCTGAGTGGTAGAAATATTTGGCTGGAAAACTAAAAGACAGGAAAATCCGCCTCTTAGCCTGTAGTTTATCTGAAAGAGCACAGTGAATTCACTGAGATCCCCTTTCAACTTGCAGAAAGGAGATCTCAATAAATATCAATGAAGCCAAGAGACAGAGAATGAAGATTAATTGTAGAGAGGCTGCTATTACTAATTTAAGATGTGTAAAAATGTTATTGACTACCGTGTACTGGCTGGCTTTAATACTGTGTATTAGTAAAGTTAAAAACATTTATGAAATATTCACTCAGCACCTTACTCACTCAATCCTGCTTTCCTCAGTAGATCTTACTGTTTTACAGCTGGGAATTCTCCTACCAGGAAGATTTTTCAGGAATCCAATCATCTAGATTTGGGAGAGATTCTGCTAGTAGTTCCTATATATAAAAGCAGAGGTATTAAATTCATCCTTGCCTATATGATAGAGTATGTCTAATGGGGCAGAGGGAAAGATTTGTGGTTCAGTTATTGGTGTGTTTGCACTATTGATATATTTCATAAAATTCACTTCTCTTCAATAACAGACAACCATTTGCTTTTTCTAAACTAAGCGCATTGTCTTTGGTAGCTTAAGTAGACTTATTCAGTGGTTGAGTCATGTTGATACAGTGTTCTATTTAATGCCTCTACTCTCCACCTGATGATTCACTTGGTTTTCCTTTCTAATAAAAAGGAGAGAAAGTGCGTGCTTTTTTCCTTCATCATCTTCTATTATGTGCCCTGAAAATGGCCTTTAAGACAGGAACCATCACCTACTTGGCTACAGGTAGTCAGTAAGGCTCTAGTGGATGTAGTTGTAATGGGCACCAAGTACCAGTGGGGCCTCATAAAACCTGTAAGCTGCCTTGTAAAACTGTCTCTGTTTGGATGCAAGGTCTTACTGTTTAAGAAGCATATGTGCTCTTTATAAACTTTTATTCTGGTTAAAAATTTAAAAGGGAGCAAGCTACTTATAATGTCTTTAGCATTAACTTGAACTATAGTAGGCCAATAAAACAATCATTGAGATGCTATTAAAAGTATATGAATAATAAAAGACTTGCAATAAGAAATGCTTTGGAAGAGTAACTTGGCCTTGGTAGCTGGGGTGGTTTGGCTAGCTTGTCATGAGCAATTAAATATTATTTGGGAATCAAGGAACCTGTACCCCCATTTGTTTTTCTTTTTAAGAGTAAAGGCTGTGGCAACAGAGCATAGGGCAATCATATTCCTAAGAAATCACCTCAGGCTGCTTTGTTTATATGAGACATTTATGAGGGCGCAAGTTTTATGAGATTGTTTCGCTGGTAAGAGTCAAAGGGACTCATAGCCCGGGGGCACGCTAGGAACTGTGTGGGGTGTGGTGGAACAACTCTGGGTTTTTAGATCAAAGCCAGCCCAGATTTGAATCTAGACTCTGCTATTTAAGAGCTTTGCAATGGTGGGCAAATTACGTAGCTTCTCTGAATCTTAGTTCCTCCTTTTATAAAATAGGATTAATAATAATGCCTGTTGTGGAGAGTTCCTGAGGGAATTACTGAGGTCAACATATGTAAGGCACAGAGAACACTTCTATAAACACATTTGGTGCTTAATGATGCTAGTTCTTTTTCTCCCTCTTTTAATGATATATTAGTGATGTAATATAATATGATGTCTACATCATTTAGTGATGTAATATATGTATTAGTGATGTAATGTTATATGATGTCTACACTATTTGGTATTATTGTTCAGTGGATTATCTTTCTTTCATAGCCATGAGACAGCACAATAAATGATCACAATGTGGATATTTCTGTGTGATTACCACTCAGATTAAAAAAAAAAAGCTCTTTACAAATACCTCCAAATACCCGCCTCATGGTCACCCCCATCATTACCACTTTCTTCTCCTTCGAAATTTTGTGATCCTGGGGTCCAGTTCAAGATGACTGACTGGACACAGTGTGCACCTCTCCCATGGAAAGAAATTAAAATAGGGAGATTTTCACACTTGGAATAGACTGTTGAAAAGAGAATAATAAATTTCAACAGAAAAGTGATAGAGGCTGAAAAGGTAGAGAAGAATGAAGACGGATACCGTGCTTGGTCAGGACTAGTGGGAAGACAGGAGAACCTCCCTGACTTGGGAGAAGGGTGAGAGGTTCTTGGATTTCCACCTTTCTTCCAGGAACATTTGAGATCTTAGCCACAGGAGAACCCCTAAGACTTCACAGGACTTCAGATTAAGGCGAGAAGTGGCCCAGCAGATATGCAGAAGTTGGAATTTAGGTGAAGGTGTATAGGCTTTGAGTCCTGAGCTATTCAGAGACCATAGCTCCTAGGGGTCTCTGCCCTGCTCATGGGCCACCACCTACTTCACTGCAGCCACAGCTGCAAGGGCCACTGAAGGGCGGGGGGAAGCAGGCATGCTCCTGCATCTCAAAGACAGAAACTGTAGCTGCAGCTGACAGAGTTGGTAAATGGTCCACTTCCCCAGCAGCCAGCAGATACTAGGCAAGTCAAGGGCATGGCTTCCCATACCTAGCTGCATTTCAGCAGAGGACCTTAGTCATTCTCAGAGCCCAGCACACAGAGGTCTGAGCTGTCTTCACTGCATCTGCTTGGAGACAGCTTTGCTGGGGGGAAATCTGGGAATCCAGACACTTTTGTGCACCCATTGACAAAGCCTACTGCCTCGTCTGTTGAGGGAGGGTGGGATGAACAGTCCTTGACCCCCAGCTGTCTGCTTCTACTGATCACCCTCCTTGGAGAAAATTGCATCTCTCCTACCTGAGCATTTCAGTGGAAGACTAGCCATTCTGGGAATCCAGTGAACAGTAATTTGGGCTTCTTCTGCTACCTCTGCTGCTGCAGGGCCAGTAAAGGAGAGGGGGACCTGGGGACTTTTGTGCCCCCAAAGAACAGAGACCACTATCACTGCTGAGGGAGGGTGGTGTGAGTAGCTTGTGTGCCCTACAATTGCCTGCCTCCACTAATCTCACCAGGAGGGCCTACCCTGCCTGCTGGAGGGCTTGCAGAACCTCTCCCCTCCCCTTCTCTGAGCATTCTTCCAGATTAGGCCATCACTCCCCTCCCCCCTCCCATCACAGCCAGTGTCTGAACCCAAGTAAGCTGGGGTACAATTCCACCAGCCCAGTCTCAGTCTGGTCCCTCTGGGGTTCAAGCATACCACCCAGAGGCCTGGGGACTAGGGATTACCTTACCTAGTCTACCATTGCTGACTCCTGAATACTCCCCCAGTTGTCTTAGGTCTAGTTGACTCAGACTGCTGGAACACCACAGAGGGTGCTTACCTGTGGAGCTGAAAGGCAGTGCCCTTCCCCTTCTCTACATGGAGGAGCAATGCTCCCCACAGGGCAGAACAGGCGAGCTACAAAGCTATCTGCTTTGAGCTTGGAGAAGAGGTTCTGCCTTAAATCCATTTTGGCAGTGAGCTGTTGGGAAAGCATTTTCTGTACTATCTCAGCAATAGTGTGGCCTGGAGATAGATGACAGAATTTGACTGAATTTTGGGAGAGGGCCATGATGGGGAAGTGGATTGCTTTTCTACCACATACTAATCCATCATTGCAGACAATGGAGAACCCCTCACAGTAAAGTTTAATCACTTACCTGCCAGCTTCTGCTATAGCTAGGACTTACCCCAAAGTGTCACCTACTGGCCCTGGAGGCCGAAATGCACAACCTAATGTTATACCTGCCGCCAGAAGGGCCCAGTGTTGAAGAAGGAGATAAGCTTCCTGAGACATCTGCAATTCTATAATGGTACTGCAGAAGGTAGTGAGCCTACCTGCATATCCAGTACATCTCTATTAAAACCAGCATCTGAGAAATCCACTGCACAGAGGCTACATGTAAACAAGGAACTCATATGGAACCTTGGCTCCATGAAATCACCCCAAATCAAGGCCAACCTTAAGCACAACATACAGTATACTAACACCCTCAAAGGGGAAAACAAAAGCAAAATAAAAAATTCAAATAAATAAAGTAACATCCAAATCAAAGTAAATTAAAAAATAAGAAGTGAAAGTTTCTCTAGATAAGAAGGAATCAGTGTAAAAATTATTGTAGTATGAAAAAAAACACCTGTTTTGACACCCCTAAAGAATCACTCTAACTCTCTAGCAATAGACTTCAACCAAAAGGAAATTTTTGAGATAACAAATATAGAATTCAAAATACGGATCGAAAGTAAGGTCTCTGAGATCTGAGAGAAAGTTGAAAACAAAGAAACAAACAAAAAAATTCAGGCCATGGATGCAAAAATTTACTAAAGAGGCAAATATTAAAAAAAAATTCTCTGGAATTCTGGTAATGAAAGACTTATTTAAAAAATTATGGAATATAGTGGAAAGTTTCAATGACAGACTAGATCAAGCAGAATGATGAATTCAGAGCTTAGGGACAAGTCTTTTGAAGTAAGCCAGACAAAAATAAAGAAAATAGAATTAAGAGATGAACAAAGTTTCTAAGAAACACAAGACCATGTCGGATGCTCAAACCTAAGCGTTATAGGTAATCCCGAGGGAGAAGAAAGAGCAAAAGGTTTGGAAAAACTATTTGAGGGAATAATTAAGGAAAGCATCCCTGGTCTGTCTTAAGAGTTAGACATTCAGATATAAGAAGCTCCAACAATTCCAGGATGATTTACTGCAAAAAAGTCATCATGAAGGCATATAGTCATCAGACTAGCTAAAGTCAATGTGAAGGAGAAAATCCTGAGAGCAGTGAGATAAAAACATCAAACAATCTATGAAGTAAAACCCATCAGACTAACAGCAAACTTCTCAACAGAAATGTTATAAGCCAGAAGGGACTGAGGTCCTATCTTCAGTTTTCTCAAGCAGAACAACTGTCAGACTAAGATTTTGTGTCCTGAAAAATTAAGTTTGCAGGACATAAATGAAGGAGAAATAAAATCTTTATTAGATAAGCAAACACTAAGGGAATTTGTCACAACTAGACCAGCCCTGTAAGAAATGCTCAAAGGAGTGCTAAACATCAATGTATATGAACATTTTTAATGTACCTCTTATTTGGTGAGCACATACATGCACTTCTGTTGAATATATACCTTGTAGTGGGATTGCTGACTTATAGGGGAGGCATATGCTCCATTTATTTTCTATTTATTTATTAATTGTGCTTAATTTTAGTAGAGACTTTGCAACATTTTCCAAAGTGGTTATGCCATACAGTATATCACACTTGTATCCCTATAAGCAATATATGAGAATTCCGTTTGTGCTCTATCTTTACCACACTGGGTAGAGTCAATCTTTTAAATTTTAGCTATTTTTTTTTTTAGCTTAACATTTTATTATTATTTTTTTTAATGAAACTATAACTGTGTACAATTATGGGGTACAATGTGCTTATTTGATATACAATGTGGAATGCTTAAATCACATTGATTAACGTAAGCATCATCTCACTTATTTGTTGTGGTAAGACATTTATACTGTACTCTTAGTAGTTTTGAAATGTACCATTGCTTTATGCACAATAGGTGAGGTCTCACCCAGTACTCTCCATCTTCCCACTTCCTTCTCCTTTTCCCTCTCCTTCCTTTCCCCTCCTTCTTTCTGGACTATAGTTGTGTTTTATCATTCATATGGATATGTAGGTGAGGATATATTGGTTTCATAAAAGTATTGAGTACGTTGGATACTTTTTTCCCCATTCTTGAGATACTTTACTAAAAAGAATGTGTTTCAGTTCTATCCAGGTAAACATAAAAGCTGTAAAGTCTCCATCCTTTTTTATGACTGCGTAGTATTCCATAGCATACATATACCACTATTTGTTAATCCATTCATGGGTTAATGGTCATTTGGGTTGCTTCCATGACTTGGAAATTATGAATTGGGCTGCAATAAACATTCTGGTGCAAATATCTTTGTTGTAAAATGATTTTTGATCATCTAGGTAGATACCTGGCAGAGGAATTGCAGGATCAAATGATAGGTCAACTTTTAGTTCCTTGCGAATTCACCAAAATTCTTTCCCAAAAGGCTGTTATCAGTTTTCAATCCCATCAGCAGTGTAGAAGTGTTCTCTTCTCTCTATATGCATGCCAACATCTATAGTTCTGGGATTTTGTGATGTGAACTAATCTCACTGGAGTTAGATGATATCTCAAAGTGGTTTTGATTTGCATTTCTCTGATGATTAAAGATGTTGAGCATTTTTTCATGTGTTTGTAAGCCATTTGCCTGTCTTCTTCAGAGAAGTTTCTGTTCTAGTCTCTTGCCCACAAGGCAATGGTGTTATTTGTTTTTTTTTTCTTACTGATTAGTTTAAGTTGTCTGTGGATTCAGTTATCAGACCTTTGTTGGAAACATAACCTACAAATATCTTCTCCCATTCTGAAGGCTGTCTGTTTTCTTTAGTTACTGTGCTCTTGGCTGTGCAGAAGCTTTTTAGATTAATCAGATCTTAGTAATATATTTTTGGTGCTGCTTCAATTGCCAGGGGTGTCCTCCTCATAAAATATTTTCCTAGGCCAATTTCTTCAAGTGTTTTTCCTTCACTCTCTTCTAGTATTTTTTATAGTTTCATATCTTAAGTTTAAATCTTTTATCCAGTAGGAATCGATTTTTGTTAGTGGTGAAAGGTGAGGGTCCAGTTTCAGTCTTCTACAGGTTGCTAGCCTGTTCTCCCAGAACCATTTGTTAAATACAGAAACTTTCCCCCATTGAATGTTTTTGATAGACTTATTAAAGATCAAATGATAATAAGTGGCTGGATGTATTTCTTGGTTCTCTATTCTGTTCCATATATCTACCTCTCTATTTTTGTGCCAGTACAATGCTGTTTTGATCACTATAGATTTATAGTATAGACTGAAGTCTGGTAACATGATACCTCCTGATTTGTTTTTATTTCAAAGTAACGTATTGGCTATTCGAAGTCTTTTCTGATTTCATGTAAAACCAAGTACTATTTTTTCAAAATCTCTAAAGTAATCTCATTGTGATTTTGATTTGCATTTTCCTGACAACTGGTGAGGCTGAACAATTTTTAATTTGTTTATTGGCCATTTGGATTTTTTTTTCTTTCTCTTTCCTTCCTCCCTTTTATATTCATTGGCCACTCATCTATTTTGGGTTTTGTGTTGCTGCTCTGTTAGCCCATCTATTGTCCTGAACTAAGATTCCTCATTAAGACTGAAAAGAACTGACTCAGAGGGCAACTTAGCTGCTGCCTGAGCATTGGCATATTTGGGGTTTGCTTTCCTGTCTGTCTGCCTTTGGGACCTTGATCATTGTTGCATTATATCTCTGGGTCTCTCTCTCTCAATCTGGTTGGTAAAATAAAGAAATTCTGTATGATTTATAAGGCTGCCTTTGTGTCTGACATTTTGTGCTTGTACATATGTTGGTAGAACATTTATCATGTCCTCATTGCCTCTTCAACGTTCTGCCCTAAGGTGATCTGGAATCGTGACTGTGAAATATGGGCCCCAGAGCCATTTTGGTGTGAGTATAGCTTGTCCCCTGATCTTACTGAAAAAGGGACCTGAAGGGAATAGATACTGAGTACTGAGAAATTTATGATTTTTAGGAAAATGAAGAAATCACTCAGTGATAATATGGAGCTGAGGCCTTATGGGCCGAAGTAAAACTTGGAGGTCTCTGAAGGTGGTCACAACCCAAATCTTTCTTGAGACTCATGATTATATTTATTTAAAATGCACCAGGATTATTTAAAATTAAATCATAGCTGTGTACATTAATGCAATCATGGGGTACGATGTGCTGGTTTTATATACAGTGTGAAATATTTTTTTCAAACTGGATGCACCAGGATTTTGAAATACCTGCTTGACTCCCCATTCTTCCCTGCTTGACCTGTATGTTCAAAGCAGGTCTGGAGACTTAGAACATGTGAACTTAGTGTTGCCTCTTCTCTTCAGAAGGCTAAAGGAGCAGGGCACGGTAGGGAGTGTTCTTGGAAGGCCTCATAGCCTTTCCCCTCCCCCCCAGACCTCCACTATACTGTTTGCATTGAGAGGAGCCCCTACCCCAGGCATTTAGACTGAGTTCTGTCACTGTCTGACAGAATTGAGTTTACATAATTGAATTTTTAAAAAATGCATACATTTTGTGAATGTTTTTGTTTTGTTGTTTACAAAAATTATATTTATACATCTAATTAATACAATCATAGAAAAATGTTAACAGCTTTTTCTATGCAATCAATCTTAAGACACATATAAACATACTGCATATCTTTAGTGATTAATTTAACGAGTTTCCTGTGTTAGCCATTTAACTTGTTTAGTTTTCCTCTGGCAGAAACTAGAAACATCCCTTTAGCTAATTCTGTATGTACAAGTCTAATTTTTTAAAAAAACATTTTCATTATGGAAAATTCAGACCTATATGAAAGTAGAAGGGATAGAGTAACAAGCCCCCGCAAATCCATGAATTAGTCTTAACAATTATCAGCCCAGGGCCAACCTCATCTCATCTATGTTGTTCCATTGGCTCCTGTCAATTATTTTGAAGCAAGACCCAGTATCATATTATTTTAACCCTATATAATTCAATGTGTACTTCTAAGAGGTAAGAACTCTTTATAACAACTGTAACATTAAGTAGCACGAGGTGGCTTATACCTATAATCCTAGCACTCTGGGAGGTTGAGGCTGATGGATTGCTTGAGCTCAGGAGTTGGAGACCAGCCTGAGCAAGAGTAAGACCCTGTATCTACTAAAATAGAAAACTAGCAGGTGTTGTGGCAGGCGCCTGTAGTCCCAGCTACTTGGGAGGCTGAGGAAGAAGAATTGCGTGAGCCCAGGAGTTTGAGGTTGCAGTGAGCTATGATAACACTAGGGCACTCAACCCCAGGGCAATAGAGTCAGGTTCTGTCTCAGAAAAATAAAAACCCAAACAAGACAAAACAAAAAATCCAAACTGTGATATCAATAGTTTCTCATTTTAAACAATATTTGTATTGTAGAAAAAAATTGGGAAGACTTGCTAACTCTATCAGCTTTCTATTGCTGTAAAAAATGACTGCAAGCTTAGTGTCCTGAACAATATACGGTATTCTGCAGTTTCTGTGAGTCAAGAGTGCGGTCATAACTTAGAGGATTGTCTGCTGCGGGGTCTTTGGGAGCAGCCATCAAGGTATTGGCCAGAAATCCAGTCACACTTGAGACTCGGGCTCCTCTTTAGGCTCACCTGGTTGGTTGCTGGCAGAATTCAGTTCCTTGTTGTTGTGGTGCCGAGGACCTTCACACTTTGCAAAGGAGAGTAGTTTCTGACATCAGGGAGGGCCCAGTGTCTCTTTCAAGGACTTTCACATGATTAAATTAGGTGGATCCAGGATAATCATTCTGATAAAATAAGCGTCACTGATTTGGGACCTTAATTTCCTTTGCAAAATTCTTTCACTTCTCCTATATTCTATGGCGAGCATTAAGTCACAGCTCTCACCTGCACTGAGGAGGTGAAGACTATACAATAATCACGAAGCCAAAATACCTGGAATTCTAGCTGAGTGTTAATTTGGGGCAGGAGTTGGCAAACTTTCTGTAAAGGGTTGGATAGGAAATATTTCAGGCTTTGTGGGTCAAACGATCTTCGCTGGAACTTTTGGACTTTGCTATTGTTAACAGTAATACAGCCACAGAAAGTATGTAAATGAATGGGGGTGGCTGTGTTCCACTTAAAGTACTTATCAAAACAGAGGTTGGGTCACATTTGGTCAGCGGGCTATAGTGTGGTGACTTCTGATTAAGGGTATGTGATATTCTAATATGCATTTACCTCTTTAGAAGTACACACCCACATTCAATGTTAATATGATCCTGTTTTACAATCTACTAGGTTGGCATCAAGTCTTATGGGTACGAAATAGTTATCTAAAAATCTGTTAATGTATACCTTGTAATGCTATCTTGAGGGTCTTACTCATTACATCTCTCAATAATTCCTACCATAAAGCTTCTTGTGAAGGACTTTCTTTGAAACTTACTGCCAACAGAAATTTTGCCTCCCCTAAGGAATTATTTTCTCTATTACAAAAATGATATAAATCACCACATTTCTCTTTTTGCCTTGGCTTCCAGGAAGCTCAGACTCTAACTTGAAACTCAGTTATTATAACTATAAATACTGTGCTTATCTGCTTGAGGCATAGAATTTTATCCTTTTAAAAAATTCACAGCATTTCTCTTTTACTGTTATTTTATTATATGTAAACAAAATTCTTTGTAAAATAATGTTAAGTAAAAATATAAACTTCTGTTCATCAGATTCAAAGGAACCACTGAATTTATACATAGGGTCCATAACAGCTTCAAATCAGAAATAGCCCAAGAGGAGAATTAATAAATTGTGGCATAATCATATGACAGAATTCTACATAGCAATGAAAATGATCAAACTGCTGACACATACTACAACATGGAAGAACCTCATAATTATCATGCTGAGCAGAAGGAGCCAGACACAAAACAATATTCACAGTATGATTCTGTTTATATATATGTCAAGTCCAGGAACAGGTACAATGAATTGAAGGTGATGTAAGTCAGAAAGTGATTGCTGTGGGAGGGGGTGACTTCCTGGACAATGTTAAGAGGAAACCTTGTGGGGTACTATGGTTATCAAGTATATGCACATGTGAAAATCACCGAGTGTAGGCTTAGGATTAGTACACTGTAAACCCTTTACTGTATGTGTGTATGCTCTCCCCCTAAAGAGAACTATTAGAAATATAACATCGTATTTATTTTGCTTCTATGTTTATGTACGGGTGTCTATTGGAAAAGAACTTTAAAACTGACAATCTCACAAGCATGTGGCTTTTCAATTTCTAAAGTTCTTAGGTTATCAGGAATTGTACATTTTTGTTGTACCATTTCTCTTATGTGCACAGCTACAAACATGTGTGAAGATAGCTTCTCAACCACACAGGAAGAGTCAGTGTGGTTGTATGGTTTGTTAACTTCATAATGTGGTTGAGAGGGTGTGTGGGAGCTGGAATCTGGCCCTGAGCCGCTTGCCAAACTCGGTGCCTGCCTTCAGTGGCACCTTTTCTGATTTGCACAAGTATGCTCTTTCTAATTTGTACTTAAAGGCACAGGTCAGTAGCAGCCCTGCACAAAAATAATGTAACATTAATTTGGGGGACTCAGAGTATATCCGGTGATCTTTAGAATAGAAGCTATTCTTTGGCTGAGTCTTTGCAGCCTCAGGAATGTTTTATAAAGTAGAAGGGGAAGAATCAGTATCAATTCCCTCTCCTTACTTTTCACACATGCATTGTACATAGGGATGTTAAGAATACAACCTCTGGTGGGTCTAACAATGGCTTAATGGGCCAGAGCCATGTGGAGTTGAGTAAAGAATGAGTTTTTGCTGACCTAAGAGATCCATACTTTTAGCTGAGGCCCTTGGAAAGACTGAGTTCATCTCGACTTTTAAAAGAGGTCAGAAAAGCCATCACTTAGAGGAAACCATGTAAGTACAAGGCGGTGGAAGCATCTAATCAAATTTATCCTAGTGGAAACACCAATGTCCAGGAAAGAAAGCAACGACAAAAACCAAAAGTGGGTTGACCTAAAAAGACACTTAGCATTTTTACAGATATAAATTTCAGGTTACATTATCAACCAGATAAAGAGAGATCATTAAGACTGACCTTTTCCCCAGATATGTGGAACTAAAGCTAAAGTACAATGAAATATTAATACATCCTGGACTGATGTTCAATTTACACCAGCTTTTATCCATTCGATATGAAGTATGCTAGAATTATAAGTAGGTTATAAAGTTTCCTCCATTAAAATAAGACAGTGTGTCCAGAAATGATAATAATAAAATAACCCCCTCAAACACTATGTTTTAGAAAGTCCAATTGATGATTACTCCTATGACTATAGTTTTAGGTTAAGGAAAAAAATTTGGTACCTATTTTGATTACTTCAGGTATATTTGGGTAAAATTTGTATTTAAACATTTACATGCTTTTCTGGACTAATCACTGATATTGCTCATAAGACAATTGTTGGAGGAAGTTGGCGTTGTAGTGCCCTTAAAGTGATGGAGAAATGTCTTCTCAAAATTCCAGATATTAGGATTACTTCCTTCTCCGGTAAAACAATCTGAGCACACTCCCAATAACTAAGACCCTTAATAGGCTCTTTGAACATACACTCTCGATTTGTTGATGACTTGGTCAAATTGCTTTGATTGGGAGTAACAGAGATCCACTTCAAATTCACTTAAGCAGATACAAGATTTACTGAGCAGAGCCTCGCCGTGCAATCTGGATTCCCATTCCAGATTTCTGTGAGACTCGATTGACCCAGCTTGGGGCAGGTGCCTGGCTCTGAGCCCTGTGGTTAGGTGGTGAAGTCACACAGTTCTAATGCAGTCATGGGGCCCACCAGCTGGAGGGTTAATTCTTAGCAGAGATAGGTTAAGTGCTGGGAAGAGTTATTCACTGTAACTCAAAAGTTCTCCACACTCTCATCTCACCCCCACATCAGCATGTACCAAGCTGGCCAGCGTTTCTATTGGCCACAGTTCTGGATGGCTCTGAGGCTCCTAGATTTCTTCCTCACAGAAGCTCGAGGGTCAGATTCATCCATAGTGAAGCTTTTGGGGAGGAAGTCACAGGGTTGAAGTAGGGAAGTGGCTAATGCCAAGGCTGAAACTCCTTGTGAATTTGGAAAGCATTTGATTTTCATTGACTATGTGGCCATTTTTATCTGAAAATAATTTTCTTTCTTAAATTTTAAATCTTGCAGGGAGTGATGAAATTTTGTTATATCTGAAATTCATCTTCTTTGTAAGCCTAGAATTTAAAAAAATGGTTTAGAGCAGCGTGTCTCAACCTATCAATTGTGACTCCTTTCGGGATCAAAAGACCCTTTTGCAGGGGTTGCCTAAATACATCCTGCATATAAGATATTTACATTACGATTCGTAACAGTAGCAAAATTACAGATATGAAGTAGCAATGAAAACAATTTTATAATTGGGGGTCACCACAACATGAGGAACTGTATTAAAGGGTTGCGGCATTAGGAAGGTTGAGAACCACTGGTTTAGAGGCTGGGTGCAGTGGCTCATGCCTGTAATCCTAGCACTCTGGGAGGCCTAGGCAGGTGGATTGCTTGAGCTCAGGAGTTTGAGACTAGCCTGAGCAAGAGCGAGACCCAATCTCTAAAAATAGCTGGGAATTGTGGCGGGTGCCTGTAGTCCCAGCTACTCTTGAGGATTGCTTGAGCCTATGAGTCTGAGGTTGCTATGAGTTATGTTGCTATGAGGTTGCTACCCAGGGCAACAAAGTGAGACTCATATCTCAAAAAAGAAAAAGGTTTAAATTTAATGAGGTGATTAGGGTACAATAGCACATGCTTATAGTCCCAGCTACTTGGGTAGCTAAGGCCGAGGAGTCACTTGAGCCCAGGAATTCAACTCTAGCCTGGGCAAACATAGTGAGACCCTGTCTCTAAAAAATAAGCTTCTCTGAAGAAGACAGGCGCACAGCCTTCAGACATATGAAAAAATGCTCATCATCTCTAATCATCAGAGAAATGCAAATCAAAACTACTTTGAGATAATCATCTAACTCCAGTGAGACTAACTTATATCACAAAACCTCAAAATCTTAGTACAAATTTAGACACGAAACTGGGTTTGGACCCACCACTTCGAGCATATGGGGCGAGCGCCCTACTCCTTTGAGCCACAGGCACCACCCCACTTTTACCAATGTTTTTAAGCATACTCTATGCCTGTGTTTCTCCAGCTGTAATGTGCATATGAATCACATGTAGATCTTATTAAAAGTCAGATTCTGATTTAGTAAATCTGGGACAGGGCCTGAAATGTTGCATTTTAAAGAGGTTCCCAGGTAGTTGAAGGATCCCACTTTAAATAGGCCCTGTAATATGCTGGCAGCACAGTGAATACCGTTCTCCCTTCTTATTTACAGATTAAGTTAGTGTGGAGTCAGAGTAAGATGAAAAATTTAAAAAAGCAATTCTGCTTTCCTCTTTCACACTTGCTCTCCTCTCAAGCCCTGCCCTTAGTGCTTCTAGCTACATGTGACAAATGGCTGTTTTTCTCACACACACCCACTCCCAGGGACGTCTATCTTCTTCTAAAGATGTATCAGAGAAGAAAAGAAGGCAGGATTACTCATGACAGTCACGATTTGCTCCATCCCATATTGCAGATGTAAAAACTGAGACATAAAGAGGCCATTTGATAAATCCTCTGGACTATCAACGAGTACAACATAAAGCATCACCATCTGCAACCAAGGCTGTACAACATCAGAATCTAGGTCTGTTCATCAGGATTTTCTTAGTGGCTTATGCATTGAGATTTGACCTAGTCCTTCCACACTGTTCTTATCGTGCATTAATCTGGCATTCTCGGAGGGCTCTGGATAGCAAGGCAGGTCATCTCTTTCCACCTCACATCTTCCAGGTCACCTTCTCTGATTAATACTTACTGTTTTCATCAAACATTTACTGAGCACCAATAAGTCAGGCTTTGTGTGGTCATTAAGAATACCAAAAAGAAAAAGCTCCTTACTTCTGGTGAAGGGGAAACATACCTGCAAATAGAGAAATGGTGAGAATAAAGGAAGAGAATATTCATCAACAAGCTACTACGTGCCAGAGACCAGGCAGCCTTTCTCAAGTGGCCATAATGCTGGTGGGCACAGTGTGCTTAATTCTGCCAGGGAGGATGGGATGACTCTAGAGCAATTTCATTTGGGCTCAGCCTTGAGGCATGAGCAGCAGTTCCTAGGCAGAGAAAGCACAGAGGGCATCCTAGGCAGTGGCATGACAGCACGAGCAATGGCATGAGATGTCAAGGTGCTCCCAGGCCTCTGAGTGGTCCTGGGCCACAGAAGGATGCACCACGTGGGGTAGGAGCTAGCTCTTCCACTTGTGGTCTTTACAGCTTTTGCAGTCTTCACATGTGTTATCTCACTTGATCTGAGCAGCCTGCACCTCTCCCACCCCACCCCCCGACCCCCAGCCAGAGTACTAATCACCTGTTAGGTAGAGCGAGGGAGTCTTAGGACACACCTAGGAAGGAGCTAGAGACAATGTAAATCAAAGCCATTCTGAGAAAGTGATTAAAATTCCCAATGTGTTTTACAGGTCTTCTGCTTTTCTGGAGTTTTCACTGCAATTATTATCTCATGCTTTGGGAGCAGGCAGCTCTCCAGAGAGGCTTCCTGAGCAACCCTGACATTTCAGAATCAAAGCCTGCACTCCCAGCTGTCTGAGATGGCGTGACAGCTCCCTGGGCATCTCCAGCAGTGGCCTGGCTGCCTCGCCCGAGGTGGCCTTTGTTTCACATGAGAGGCTCCAACTCTCCTCTGCTGGAGTTCTCAAACACGGTGCCACACACCCACTCTCAATCAGAGACGGAGCCCCTCTTATGCCTCAGGAATGCAGGATTCTCAAGAACAAATGCAATAGCTCAAATATAATGGTTCTAACTTTCTGTGTGCATTTTATGCCTCAAAAGGCTTGTTAAAAATGTAGATGATTTGTTCCCAACCCGAGGAATCAGATTCAGAGGCTCTAAAGCCAACTCTGGAAAATCTACTTAAAAAAAAATATTCCAGATGATTAGGATAAAAACTAAAGTTTGAGAACCTCTACAATGAAAGCAGATGGACTCACTCTACCCATGTTATGGGTTTCCCCTCACACAGGCTCAGTGGATGATGGTTTCTTTTTTTTTTTTGAGCCAGAGCCTCAAACTGTCGCCTGGATAGAGTGCTGTGGCATCACAGCTCACAGCAACCTCCAACTCCTGGGCTTAAGTGATTCTCTTGCCTCAGCCTCCCAAGTAGCTGGGACCACAGGCACCCACCACAATGCCTGGCTATTTTTTTGGTTGCAACCATCATGGTTGTTTGGCGGGCCCGGGCTGGATTTGAACCTGCCAGCTCAGGTATATGTGTCTGGTGCCTTAACTGCCTGAGCCACAGGCAACGAGCCTGGCTGATAGTTTCTGAGGTGAGACAAAAGATGAAGTTGGGGGCCACAGATTAAACTTCATGAAGTGTCCCAGTCATGCCACAAATGCGGAAGAGAGAAATAATCTTTGCTATTATACCTCCAATCCCCTTTGCTGTGACATGTCTTTCTTACCTCCTTGTTCTAGGGACACACTACTAAGTGATTCAGGAGACACCAAGGGTCTCTATCCCACCCCTTGCCCATTTCAGAAGCAATAGGGCCACAAATAGAATTGTTCTGAGCCTTCCCACAGGATGCCAAGCCTGCTGGCACTGTCCTGTGGCTCCCTGCAGCAGCATCTCTGACCCTGCACTGCCTGCTTAAGCAAAGGAGTCTGAGAATCATTTCCAGCCTGGCTAATGATGCAGCACTTTGAAAAGTGCCACCAGGATGAAAAATAGCTCACAAATGGGGAGTCCTCCTTATTTTACCAGCACAGCTGGCAAGAAGCTCCTGCCAAGCAAGATCAAACTTCTTGGGAATGTTTTGAAAAGCTGATAGAAACAAGGGCCTCTATCACACTTCTGTCACACCTCACCCTGGCATATGGGGAAAGCTCTCTTGGAACGGATGTTAGTCGGTTTCAGAGACACACAAAATTGATATCTCCAGCAGCACTGCCATTTCTACTGCAGACTTACAGCTACATCCTGGTTCCTAACGTAAAAAAAATGAATAGTTAGAGAAGTAGTCTAGCTTTTTCTAAAGTAATTAGAGCAGGTTGAAGGTGTAATCTAAAAAGGCGCCTCCTAAAGCTTCTTCCCTCCTGCCCTTCCCTACCCAGAGTCTGAGCTGGGCACAGCTTTAATTACCTACATAATGCTGCTAGCTCCTGGGTTGTGGTCCAGGTGCCCTCTCTGTCCACTGGAAGCTGAGCCATCTGTCAGACATCTCTCTCTGGCCTCCCTCGGCTCTCCTCTCACCTGCACATCTCCATTACCAGATGACACTTCTGCTATGATATTTGTTTTACCTCTGACAGATTTTCAGGGAAGCAGGTAAAAATGAGGAGGCCCTCAGCCAGTTCTGGCCTCCCTTCAGCTCCATCTACTAGGAAAAGGAAACTGGAGACACTTAGAAAAGGAGGAGATAATGATGTTCGGCTGTTAAACAATGAAAGTCAGGTTCTCCTTGCCGGCCACAAAGCAGAGAATTATTTATTTCTGCAGGCAGCACTGTTTTGTCTCTGGGAGCAGCAGGCAAACTGGAAAAGAGAATTCATCCAAAAGGCAGGGAACAAGTGGAGTGTCCTTTGGAAACAAAAAACACATTGAATGAAATGACCATCTTAAATCTTCTGGTCTTTCTTCCTCTCCTCCACCTCCTTTCCCCCTCAATCTGAGTTTTCCCAGGATTTAGGTAAGGTCTCAGGAAAGAAATGAGATACGGCATACAGAAATGAGAGCTGCCATGGGTATGGGGTAAAAAGGCAGGCATTTGTCTATAGATCACTCAGCCAGATAAACCACTTAGAGAGTCTATGCCCAGATTAGTACATGTGATGAATCAGTAACAGGCAGATTTTAGTTAGAATACAGTAAGAGCCAGAAACCTGGAAGCATCCTCCACTCTTCCACCTGCCTTATCCTTCACATCCAACCCATCATCAGTCCAACTTACAGAGTCCAACTTCTAAATATCTGTCAAATCCACCTTCTTCTCTCCGTTCCCAGGGCTGCTGCCCTAATTCAGCACCATCACTTCTTGCCTGAATGACTGTCACAGCCTCCTAATTATGTTACCTGCCCCTTCCAATCTTCTCCCACACAGCACCCAGAAAGACCTTCCCTAAGTGCAAAGCTCATGCAATTTTTCCAATAAAACTCTTCAAGAATATATTCACTCTTCCCTTCTTGTCGCTTCTCATCTCTTCTCATCTCCAGACCTGCTTCTATGCCCAAAGCCAAGGCCTTGCATAATTTGGCCCGTGCTTACTTCTTTGGCCTCAACTCATGACCTCTTGCTTCAAACCCTAGGCTCTAAACTTCTAACAAAACTCCTCTTTTGCAAAATGGACCAAGTGCTCTTTCACTTTTGAGCCATCCCACGTGCTGTTTTCACTGCTTGGAATGATCTTTCCCATACTCCCAATCTCCCTCAATTAGCTACTTCCTGCCTAAATATTAAGTGTTAACTAAAATGTCACTTGTTCTAGAAAGCCTTTACTAACCCTCAAGGCAATCACACTAGTTGTCTCCCCTGTGCTTCCTCAGAATCTTCTGCAGCCTCACAGTCAGTCTGTAAGAGTGACAGCCAAGGCTATCAGGGTCACCATTGTATTCCTGGCCCTGGAAAAGGGAACAAAATAGGTTCAATAAAAATTGTTGAAATAGACTCGGATTAAAGATGGCAGCTGAGTAACAGCTTCCCTGTAACTGGGGCTGGCGAATCTGGGGAGACAAGACTCCAGACATCTCTGGCCGGTGGGACCTGCCTACAATCATCCCTTTGAGGACACAGAGAGCCAGCAAGGGACTTCTGGACCCCAGGAGGAAGACAAAAACAGTGGAAAACTGGCAAG